>VSMD01077606.1:0-58750 GCA_008750895.1 Mirza zaza | reverse complement strand
TGGCCTGCGAGGTGGGCGGCGGCTGCTGCTGGCTCTGCTGGATGAAGGCCGCTGAGTCGGGCGTCAGCTGTCTCAAGGCGGGTAAGCTCCTCTGGGCGGGAGACAACACAGGGTCGGGACGGGCGCGCCGGCTTCCCTTCTCAGAGCCCCAGGAAGTTCTCCGGCCGGCAGCCGATTCCAGACGCCGCGGACGCCCCTCTGGACGCCAGGCGCCAACACCCCGCCACCCCGCCACCCCGCCACCCCGCCACCCCGCCACCGCCCCCCCCGCGATTCCTTCCCACCAGGTGGGATTATTCTCAGTAAGAGCTGTCCAGAATTTGCTTAAAAAACAAAAGAAAGCATATCTTTAAAATACTCTTAAAAATGTGCCGACACCAACAACCACCTGAGAGACACCCTGAGGCTGCTGGAACCCTCGGTCCCGGCCGGCTCCGCGAGCACGGCCACCCCCCTTCCAGGGAGCACAGCAGAACCGCGGCGTCTGGGACCGCCTCGCACCTGTCCCCGGAGGCGGGCACACAGCTGGAGCACCCGCGAGGCCCACCCCGCCTCACGGTGGCCCGGCTGCCGCTGCAGGCGCCGGAACCTTCCACTCACCTTCAGGAAAGGCACGAGGTAAGGCTGAGGCGAGGAATTGAGTTCCCGGTATAACCTGCTGGTGAAGTCCTCCGCTTCCATTTTCCCGTCCTTAAAAAGGAGACCCGCACTGAGGTTCGCAGCGAGTGACGTTTCGCACACGCCCTCCTGGTTCGGCGTCACCGCCTCGTCTCCCGCGGCCGCTCCCGCCCGGTGTCTCCGCGGACAGAGGGGACGCCGGCCGCACGCAGTGACAGGTGGTTCCGGGGACACCCGTGGCAGACGCTCACCTGGACGCCGCCAAGCAAGCTGCTGACAGTGTCTCCCTGCAGGTGGGTCACCCTACTTCCATCCCCTCCTGAGCTCCTACCCCATGCCCGTTCTCACGCAGTGACACCACGCACCTACTCGGTATCCCAGGGCACCTAGGACCGACACGGAGGGCGCCTGGCCTAGCCAGGGACCCCCGGCATGCCGACCATCCCTGCAGGCACCAGAGGGGCTGGGAGCCGCGCAGAGGGACACGAGCAGAGCGGGGGGCACAACATGCGTAAGGAGGGGAAGCCACGCGCCTCGGGCAGGAACTAGGTCCTCACGGCCTTTTGCTACACGAAGGCACGTGGACTGGACCCTGGGTGAGGGGGCACGCGGCCGCCCGGGCAAGGAAAGGGCCCCTGGCGGGGCCGACACATTCCACCAGCAGAAGACAGAACACGCAGACCGCAGGAGGTCGGGGGCGTTCTACACCCAAGTCTCCTCCACAGAGAAGCCGGAAGGGAAGGAGAAAGAGGCAGAGCAGGCCGGGAGCCCTTAGATCAAAGAAACGCGCAAGTCGACTGCGGTGTGCGGGCCCCGATCTGAGCACGCGGCTGGGATGCAACGCCGCGAGGACGCTGGGTGACGTGGACAGCGGCAGGGCCGTCGCTGGCTATGAAGGGACTGGGGGTGTCAGGTGCGATGGGGTGTCGCAGCCGTGTCTGTAAGAAGTGCCTCGATTTCCAGAGCTCCACTGGCATGCGTGGGATGGGGGCGGGGCGGGTGGCAACGGGTCAAATGTCACAGGCAGAAACTGCTTCTCGGTCAAAACCGACAACCAGAGACGGGGCGTCGGGGTTCCTCACGATGTTCTCCCCCTTGTGTGCGTTTAAACACAAGTAAAACCACTGGGGGTGGGGAGGGAGAGAACGCAACGCCTTAGAGACGCCGTCTATGAGACGGATTTAAATTTGCTCCCGTGATGGCCGACACGACACCTCCAAGCAACGACCAACGGCTACCCACACGCGCCTTCCACAGCCCTCCAGACAACGGCGCGCCTCCTCGCCAACGCTCTGAGAGGCACAAACGCGTCAGAAAACAGCAAAGCTCAGGAACTGCGCGGGCGCCGGCCCCTTGCGGCAGGGCTAGGGTGGGGCGTGGCACAGCACCGGCCAAGTCCCAGAGCACCCGGACTCAGGGAGGGGGTCTCCCAGGCATGCGCCCCTTCCCGAGACCCGCGCCCTCCCGGAGTTGGGCTGCTGACACGGGCACGGCGGCGAGGCTGCCGGTGACGCACCGCGCTAGAGAGCAGGGCACCGAGCGGGACAGCTCTTACCAGTAAGTTCTGCACGAGCTCTTTCACATTCGCTGCCGTCTCCGTGGACTGTTTACCAGATGAAGCCAGTTTTATCAACGTAGATAGAAAATTTTTACATTTCTTCACATTTTCCATAGTTTCCTAAATTAAAGTAAAAAGATGTAAGTGATAAAGATTTAAAAGGCAGATTTTTATCATAACCTTTGGTTTAACCAAAATACCTATACGCATAAAAGATACATGTGTCTTCTCTAAACTTCCTTCAAGAAAACACCCAAGCTCGCACGGCCCGTGCAGATGGAGCTGAGCTCCGAGGAGTAGCCCGGCCGCTGGGCCATGGAGCCCGGCAACCACGTCAACAGCCAAAACCCTGAGAAAGATGAACCCACAAGGCCGGGCGCAGTGGCTCACGCCTGTAATCCTAGCTCTCTGGGAGGCCGAGGTGGGCGGATCGTTTGAGCTCAGGAGTTCGAGACCAGCCTGAGCAAGAGCGAGACCCCATCTCTACTATAAATATGAAGAAATTAATTGGCCAACTAATATATAGAAAAAAAAAATTAGCCGGGCATGGTGGCACATGCCTGTAGTCCCAGCTACTTGGGAGGCTGAGGCAGCAGGATTGCTTGAGCCCAGGAGTTTGAGGTTGCTGTGAGCTAGGCTGACGCCACGGCACTCACTCTAGCCTGGGCAATAAAGTGAGACTCTGTCTCAAAAAAAAAAAAAAGAAAAAGATGAACCCACGAAGACGTTCGTCATAATTATACTTATCATAAAGACAAACTGACACCTATCTAAATGTACATTTAAAAAAAAAAATCAAACTATGTGCAGCCATTAAAAGTCACAGAAAATATTTACCAAAGAAACATGAAAAAAGTTATAAATAAAGCATGATATCCCATTTTGTGTAAAGATTGTTATTCACACACAGACTGCAAATGCCGTGCAGTCCACGTGGCTTCTGCACAGTCTGACGCCCTTAAGCAAGAAGTGGGGCCCCTTCCTGCCCCCCCCCAGGCCACTGCCCTCGGGACCCCCACACGGGGAAGCGCAGACCCCCCCCCCATCTGCACGGGCCCACCCTGTCCACAGAGTCCTCCAAGAACCAGACAGTGGTCTAGGAAAGAAGTCGACCCAGGGTGGGCTTGGGCTACACCTTCCGGCCACCGAGCCCCAGGCCCGGCCACCCCTGAAGGTGCCCGGAGGAGAGGCGGCTCTTACCGTGGCAGCTGTGGAGGTGGTGGTCGCCCCTGGGACCGTCCGCTGAGGTGTCCCCGTCTGAACAGCCGTCGCCGTCCCGAGTGAAGCCGTCTGGGCAGCACCACCCAGAACGAGCTGGGGCTACAAAATCCGAAACACGAGGTCAGTGCATCTCCTGCCACAGGCAGGCTAAGTGGACACTGGCCTCATGTCCAGCAAAGGAAAGCAAGGCTTCCCAGAGAGGCAGGGAAAGCCCCGGCCACCTGCCGGCCCAGCGCCGTGGCCCCCCAACCAGGGGGACCAGTAAGTGCTGGTGGGACACCTGCCCCGGAGCCACGTGAGGCAGCCGACAGCACCCCGGACTGACCACACCCCAGACTGACCACACACGAGGGCCGCAGGACTGGGCACCTGGGGAAGCCGTATTTTGCACCTGCGTTAACAACTGACAGAAATAAAGCCAATCGCCAGCAAGATCCTGGTTTTTAGAAGTCAGTAGGATGATAAAAGTCACAGTGAAAAGTGACCAGTGTGAATAATCCTAGCCAGACCAGATCCCATCTCTCAGAAGTTAAAAAAATAGGACAGAAGAACTACTCCTGCAAACCCCCACCTCTCGGCCCGTGGTGGGCTCCCAGGGCGTCCCTCCACAGGGACCACGCCAGGACTAACGTGGAGGGCAGGGCCCCAGGCTCCCTCGCTTCACTCTCTCAAAGCGAATCTGACCAGCAGCCTCCCCTGAGCAAGCAAGGCCGGGTGTCAGTCACCTGTGGGCAGGGAGGTGCCACTTTGCCAAGCAAATCGACAGCCAGACATGGACTCAGGCAATTCAAACTACTGGCCCCCAGTCAAATTCCTAACATTTCTACTTTACATGAATGATCACAATGCAAATATTTACTGATTTTTTTTTAAATTAGTACTTTTCCAATTTATAAATCCAGCCATCAACATTTCTCTCTCCACTTTTTTAAACAATCCTTTTCTGGGTCGTCAGAGAGCCGGGAGCAGCGCAAGCCCCGAGCGCGACTCCCAGGCAGCGGCTGCTCCTCGGCCCTCGTCCTGCAGACCCGCCGCGGGGCGCGGGCAGCGCAGAGGTCTGCGGGGTCCCCACCATCACACACCAGGCTGCAGCCGCCAGCCAGGGTGGGGAGGGGCCGGGAGGTGGAGACGGTGCTGTTGCTGCATAACTCTGGGTTCTTTTCCTCGTAGCAGTGAGTCTGTCTCACTCGTGAAACTGAAACTCATCTAATAAAACTCTTCAAATGAAGAAACGTGAACGACCAACCCAGCAGCTGTCCCTGGGCAGTCCGGGGCGCAGAAGCATCCGGACACTCCCATCCGCGGGAAGTTTTCCTTCTCATCAAATCTATTCCTCACGTTTACGGACCCTACAGATACGTACTTCACCTCGGTAACGTCAAGACCGCGTCTGCTTATTCTGATAAATGTATCTTCCACTAAGTTTGATGCAAAAACTTGACTACGAGCTTCACTTCCGTCTCAGAAAAAGCACCGTAAACTGAAAATCCAGACGCACCCACCAGACGGAGGCCCGGCCGCGGGCAACTTCCAGGCGTGCGCAGGGCCTCTGCGCCAGCACTTGGACCGAACCGCCCCCCTACTTGTGTCTAGTCGCCACAGCTGCCAAAGGCCAATCAAGACATGACCCCGTGGAGTTTAAAGGCCAGAGCTGGGGCTTCCCCTAGAGTCTTCTACCCCTCACGCAGCCTCAGTTTCCCATGGGACTGCATGAGGATTCTGGACCAATCAGCAGCACGTCTGGGCACAGTGCCCAGCACACGGCAGGTGTTTCACGATCAGTGCTGCAGCCCCACACCCTAATGCCTGCTTCCACCTTCCACCTGACCGCCCAGAGAAGGCTGCTTCCCTAACCAGGTGTGTCTTCCTTGGCCAGGTGTATCTCACTGGTCAGGTGTGTCCTCCCTGTCCAGGTGTGTTTCCTCTACCCAGGTGCATCTCCCCTTGCCAGGTGTGCCTACTCCTTGGCCAGGTGTGTGTCCTCCTGGCCGGCCCCTTCCCCTCCATGGACCTCCGCGCCTCTCTGTGACACAGAGGGCAGGTCTGGCAGGTGCACTAACCCTCCTCCGTGGCTCTGCAGGCCCGGGGCTGAGCCGTCAGGAGCAAGGGTACTCACCGAAAGGCCAGCGCCTGCTGCCCAACACTCTCCCCTTCGCAGCTTAAAACACTATTTGAAAACCCACCCCCTGGGTTGACACGGAACATTTCTAGAACTATGCTGTTATTAGGGGCAAAGGGCACAGGCCACAGGGAGGTGGTGCAGGGAGGCGGCCAGCGTGCAGGCTGCCAGACTGGGAGCAAGTTCCAGAACCGCCCTCAGCTCATCTGTAAACGCATCAGTGAGAGGAGACGAACGGCATCTCCTTCACTCAGCCGTGTGAGCAGTAAGCAAGCTAAGGCACACAGAGCAGGGAGGAGGACGCCTGGGACAGGCCCTTGCTCAAACGGCAGCTGTTGTCGTCAGTTACCTGAAAGGCCACACATGCACAGACATAAACTATCCTCACTGCAGTCATCTTCTGTTTCAGAGACACCTTCACATTAATACTGTGGTATTTTTATTTTTATTTCAAAAATTATGCTCTGGCATAGTGGTAAATTTTTAAAAAGTGCTGCTGGTATTAAATTCTGTGTGGCTTTAAAGAAAAAGAAACCTTGATCTATAGACCCTGCATTGGTCATCAGACAGAAACCATCTTTGCCATGGAGAAAATTCCTCCCAAAACTCGACTTAGTATCCGGCACAGAAGCTCACAAGGCCAGCTCTTTCCATTAACGAAATGCGCTGTGCAGCCGCAGCAGATCCGCGGAGCTGCCGCGAGTCTCACCTGGACCCCGGGTGAGCGTTGCAGTGTGGTTGGGGGGGGCACCGTTGTCTGAGCCTGAGACACTTGCTTGATTATGGTAGTTGGGGTCACCTGCCGTGCAATGATGGGTGTCCCAGGTGCCTGAAAGACAAGTACCAGTCATCAGAAACAGGCTACCTGTAAAAGGAATTCCCCACCCACCGTACACAAAAATCAAACCTTAAACATGTGACTAACCAGTGTACTCAAGCAGGTCCACACACTTACTCAGAGTTTTCCATGAAGTCACCCTAATTCTGAAGTTTCCTTAAGTACATGAAATCTCTTCATATGCTATAATAAGAATATTAGACTTCTTCAACAAAGTCTACAAAATGCTGGGTGCATGGCTCACACCTGTAATCCCAGCACTCTGGGAGGCTGAGACAGGAGGAGCTCTTGAGCTCAGGAGTTCGAGACCAGCATGAGCAAGAGCTAGATCCTGTCTCTATTAAAAATTGAAAAATTAGCCAGGTGTGGTGGTGCATGCCTATAGTCCCACTACTCAGGAGGCTGAGGCAGGAGGATAATTTGAGCCCGGGAGTTAGAGGCTGCAGTGAGCTGTGATAATGCCACGACACCAGCCGGAGCAAGGAGCAAGACTCTGTCCCAAAAAAACAAAAAACAAAGTCTACAAACGATGACCTTGAAAGAACACAGATGTCTGTAAACAGGTCCTTGCACTGCCACTCGTGATCCTGTTCACAAGCACTGAAAAGTGGGAACGAGCACGGACAGCCGCCTGGCGGGGGGCTGGCCACGCACAGCGCCACGGCTCCCGGCAAGGAAGCAAGGCGGCCAGGCAGACGGAGAGACGCCCGATCCCGCTGGCGGGAGGCTGGTCTGAGGGGGGGCTGGCGGCGAGAGCAGCAGGAGCTGAAGCCCCAGGCCTCCTGCCGGACAGGCCAGCACACAGACGCCGCAGGCCTTGAGGACACTGCTCCGTGCTTCTCTGGAGGGGAGGGGCTCTGCCGCCAGCTTGTCCCAGCCAGTCCTGGGACAGAGGCATGAGCTCCAGAGGGAGCCGGCTCAAGTCCCAGGAGGTTTCAAAAGCCGTCAAGATGACTCTTGTCTCCGCTGTGGTCACTAACCTGCCACCCAGCTCACTACCGCAGGGCCGCAGCACAGACAAGCCCAGCAGGGCACTGCGTGGGGACACCCCATGCTGGGGAGGGGCCCCGGCACTTTGCTTTAAGCACCAGAGTCACCCTCCCTGCCAGAGCTCGGAGTCAGGACTGGTGACCCCCAAGCCTGAACTCTGGGGGAGGGGTGGCCCTATTTAATCTGGGACGTCCTCAGGCCTCCCTGACGGCGGTGGCTGGCACCTGCTCAGGGTCACTCTGTGCCACTCCTCTCAGCACTTTCTAGGTCTTGACAGTCTTTGGGACAGTCCCGGGAGCTGAGCACCAGCACGATCTCCATTTTGCAAATGAAGAAACTGAGGCACAGTAAGACAGAGCCACAGAGAAAGAAAGGAAGGGGCCAGGCTCGAGCTGGGGCGGCCAACCCTGGGCACTCGCCCTAGCCCCATATGGGCGCTGCCCCTCCAAGTACCCTGCCACCAAGAGGAGGCCGGGTGACCAGGGCCACCCCCAGGCCCATCCCTGGATCGGATGCTGCCCACACCCCAGGTCCTCACTCACATGGACGCACTGGCCCTTGCTGACCTCCCCTGCCCGCGAGGTGGAGGGGGACGTGGGCGGCCACTCACCTGCACGGTAGAGATCTGGACGGGGGGGGCACTTGTGGGAGTGGCGGGGCGGGGCGCCATGGTGGTCTGAGGCTGGGCCTGGGCGTGGGCCTGAGCTTGCATCTGGGCCAGGGCTTGCTGGGGGATCATCAGCAACTGCCCGTTCTCGCTCCGCACGAGGACCATTCCTGGGGACAGAGGGCACCGGGGTGAGGAAATACACCCCACCCAGAGTGCTGGCAAAGGCCCTACCTCGGCTGTGAGAAGGAAACACAGAAGTCGTAAAACACACAAACTCACCCAGCTCGAAGCACACTTGCCCACGGAGGTGGTGGACAGGACGAAAAACTGTAAACGGTTGTCAGAAGACCCTGGGATTCGAGCAGCAGGGAGCCTTCCTCGTATAAACAAGCGCAGCAGCAGGGCAGCGTGACAGCTGCCGCTACCGCCACTCTGCTCGCCCCACACACGCCCCACGCCAGCCGGAGCACCCTTCCGCACAGATGTGGAGGCCTCTCTACCCACTGCCCACCGGGCCGCCCCGGCCGGGCTGGGGCCGGAGGACACAACCCTCTCTGCGGCCCACACCAACAGTCTCCCGAGCCTGCGTCCCGCCACGTCCAAACCCAACAGCAGCCGGTGTGGCAGGCACTGCTCTGTGCGGTGGCCAGTGTGGCCCCATGTCGCCCTGGGGCGTCCGCACACACGCGCCTGCCTCTGCGGCAGGAGGAGCCACTCGCCCGCCGTGGTTCTGCAGCTCCATCCCGGGAAAGCAAATCCTGCTGCTCAGGTTTGGCATTAAGTCTGGCTTCGAAAAACAGCAACCGGCCGGGCGCGGTGGCTCAAGCCTGTAATCCTAGCTCTCTGGGAGGCCGAGGTGGGCGGATCGTTTGAGCTCAGGAGTTCGAGACCAGCCTGAGCAAGAGCGAGACCCCATCTCTACTATAAATAGAAATTAATTGGCCAACTAATATATATAGAAAAAATTAGCCGGGCATGGTGGCACATGCCTGTAGTCCCAGCTACTTGGGAGGCTGAGGCAGCAGGATTGCTTGAGCCCGGGAGTTTGAGGTTGCTGTGAGCTAGGCTGACGCCACGGCACTCACTCTAGCCTGGGCAACAAAGTGAGACTCTGTCAAAAAAAAAAAAAAAAAAAAAAAAAAAGAAAAGAAAAACAGCAACCAATTGTACCATAAACCCCACTAGAAACAGGAACGCAACTGTCCGACTCTTAAGTGCACTTTCCTGTGACAGAGGTGGTGGGGGTGGGCGGCGAACACCGCGGCCTCTCTCAGCTGAAGCCCCAGCAGGTGCCCGGACGACGCCACCCAGCCAGAAGACGACACAGACACGCAGCGCAGCACCGCCAGCCGGCCCGATCCCCCGCGTCACAGCGGGCCACGCCGTGGAGATGCCCACAGAGCAGCCCCGCATTCCGCAGCCTCTCCTTCCTCCCCTGCAGGGTGGTGAGAAACGACACTCTCAGGAGAGGAAAGGCCTGAGAACTCCCGCGACCGTGCCGACGGGCAAGCACCGGGCTCTTCCGTCTGGACCTGCGACGCGGCCGGGCCAGCCTCAGCTTCCGGGAGGATCTTCGGAACTGTCGGGCTCCCGGCTCTTTCAGAATCCATCACGATATCAAGAAATAACAGGGAAGCCTCTCCCCGGGCTCGTGTCTAAAATTCTTGGTCCAAAAAAGCCACATTTATGTTAAGAAAACTTCTCTCCAAAACATCCCTTTCGAGCTAAACCATGCAGAAGACAGACAAACAAAACCAGAAGCCCAGCTGCTTCAAACACTCTGCTGAAATGTCCCAGACCCTGGGAGCTCGGGAAGGAGTTGACAAGAGAAAGGCTTCCCAGGCTCAGTCGCTGAAATCAAGTCTCTGTTAAATGCCACGTCCACGTGTGCAGGATGCTCAGAAAAGGCATTTCGGGCGAGGCAGGTGCTGGGATCGGCCACGTGGCACCAGAGCTGGGTGTGAGCCATCAAGAGAGTGAGACTGTCCACCAAGGACTCACAGGGGCCAGGGACCCCAACAGAGGATCGACAACTCTTGACACCAGCTTCTCAAACCCCACCGCTGATTCGTGCGCTACCTTCCCGCATCTGCTCAGAGACTGCCCCTCCTCCCTCCTAAGAGTTGACGTGCGCTTGGGAGCACACAGCAGGCAAACGGCAAAGTGGCAACACAAATAAGGCACCACTGGCACCTCGAAACTCCTTAATCTAGAAGTTAGTACATCTATTTTAATTATCGAAAGCTTTTTTGCTTAAAAAATTACATTCATAAAAATTTAAAGGAGTACGTAAAAAATAAGCATCGATGAAACAGCAATGTGATTCAAACCCTAACAAAGCAAAGGTGGTATTTCCGACATCACAAGAGTGTGAGGAAACAGACACCGTTCACTGTGAAACGTGCCCACGGTCACTCCTGCGCCCCCATGCCGAGGGTCAGCGCACCATGCTCAGGGTCCGTGCACCTGGGGTCAGGAGTCAGAGCACCCATGAAGGGCCAAAAGCTGGGTAGGTAACCAAAGCCCTGCCAGGAAGTGACCATGTGACTTTAAGCTGGTAACTTAACCACTCTTAGGCACTAAAAACATCTCCAACTTGGTGTATAAATGGGTAAGCGAGGAAAACCGCGGAATGCTGGAAACGAAGGCGACAGGCGCCACTGGACAGCCGCCACCAATGTTCCAAACCAACGCGAACGGCCGCATCACTCCCCGAGCAGCACTGAAGTGAGCTGCGAACCAATGGCACACAGCAGGTTGCCGGAGGACTCTTTCCTGTCGTCTCCCTGTTTGCAAGGCATTGCGGTCACCGATTCCGACAAAAAGAAGGCACCCATGTGATCACCTGAGGACGCCACCAGCTGCATCGACGCCCTGCCCCAGTGACATCACCACCACACCGGATCTCGTGAACTAACTGGTCATCATCACTCCTTTCGGCAGATAAAACACTGTGCTGGATCTATCCATGCAAGGGCAAAAAAACCACAACCTGTTTCAAAGTGTAACTTAAACTAACTTAAGATAAAAGGTCGTGAAAAGGTAATCTACCTTGTCTAAAGGCAGGCATGACCTAGAAAAGTGTCCAGCCCTCCACCTTAGTGGGCTGCCTCTGCATCCTGCACGGGGCTTGTGACCAGCAGGTGCAGCCCACACCCCACTTCACACTTGGGGACCCGGGCCGGCAGGCAGTGAGTGGAGGAGTCTGTCCAAGAGCTCCTCAAAGAGTGGGCCTGGGGGGCAGGGGGGCAGCCTAACCCCCAGCCCAGGACCTGCTGTTACAGAGGCTCACGAGAACCAACAGTGATGGAGACAGGTAGCCCGGAGAGCTATGGGCTCCACTCACCCAGCCCTTAAGTCACATTGGAGAAGGTCTAACTTGAAACAGCAAACACACCTTCCATTTAAAAGACCCGTCAGACCCTGTGTCCAGCCAAGATGGTCAGCTGCAGGCCAAGCAGGGAAGGGCTGGCACGTGGGCCTGGAGGTGGCAACAGGTAGGGACAGGGAGCTCGACTGGTACCCGTCCCCTGACCAAGCCTCTCCCTGACCCCTAATCCCCAACCTTTCACCTTCCTGGAGACCTCTCCCATGGTCAGCCTGGCCAAAAACCAAAACCAGCCAACGTGCACAAGCAATAACCAGGATGCACCCAGGCCCAGCAGCCAGAAAACAAATGAGGTTTTCTTCCCCAATAATCGCAATGTCTTTCCTGGTATAGAACTAAGTATTCTTTATAGAAAATCTGAGAAATGCGGAGAAGTACAAGGAAAACAGAAACCTCCCAAAACCCCCTCCCTGGGTGAACGGGCTGTGTGTTTCCCACCAATCCGTGTTCTGTGCGCACCTACGCAACTGCGTGTCTGACAGTGCAGACAGCCGCGACCCTTTGCTGCTACTCAGTTCTGAATTCCTTTCTTCTTCTCGCATGCACTGTCCATGCCATCAAACAGTCTTCAAAAATGTAACTTTCAGCAGCTACATAATGTTTCACCCAAAATACGTTTATTTCTTTTTCAGTGAAGACTTCAGTTATTTCCTCCTTTTCATTATTGTGAAAACACAGATTTCAAAATTAAAACAAACAATGTCCCACACTCTGCCACACTGTGTGGAGGCGGGACCGTGGGTGACGCGCAGGTGGCAGAGCCCTCCCCGAGGGATGGACCATCGCACCCCTCTGGGGCCGGGCCACCCCCCAGCACGACCAGCACCGTGCCCAGGAGCCCTCCATGCCCATGAGCTCTCGGGGGACCCGCGTCCCCCACTCATAGCCACGCCAAGCACCGGTTCCTAAAGCGTGAATGAATCCTACCCTCCTTAAGCTCAGAGCTCAAGACAAACCCCAGCGTTCTTACCCAACATCAGTTTTCCTGATCCCTTCCCTTACCGACACGTTTCACCGTATCTTAAGCCAAGATGCAGAGCACCTGAAGCTGCACCGCCAACCCGACGGGAATCTCCGTCCTGGAAATCACCACTGCAAGGAGAATGCTTTCACCAAGTGTCCAGGGGGCACCCAAGCACCCTCGGGTGCAACCCAACATGGGGCTTAGGGTTGTGGGCTTCCCCAGCCCTCCAACGGCACGGCCCTGGCTACCCACCTGCCTACGGCCCTTCGCAGAGGCCCCTGCACCGGGAGGACAGCCCATGGGGGAGAAGGGCCCTCGCGCTGTGCTGTCAGTAAGCGGCAGACGTGCAGAGGTCTCGACCTCCGCAAGGGTCCCTGATGACAGCGTGCCCCTCCGAGTGCACTGAGAGTCCGTGAAGACAGGGAGAAGGCAAGACCCTTCAACTAAATGTGTGCAAAATGAACCCATCTCTCGAAGCCCCACACCTGATACCAAGGCAGCCAGGACCAAGACGGGGTGGCCATGCCAGGCCCATCTGAAACGCACCCGGAGAACTCCGCTGCCAGGCACCCACGCCTCGCAGCCTTCCCCACCTGCACCGCAGCGCACAAGGCATCTCAGAGGACGGCCCACGGGGCTCCAAACAGCCGGCAGGAGCAGACAGCACTGCTGGCCCCGGGCCGTGGCCGCACCAGGGGCGCAGGAGCCCACGCAAGCAGCCATGGGCTAGGGCTTAGCCAGCGGCCCCTCCCCGCCATCCCACGCCCTGACCCCCGCCTGGCAGGAGGGCAGCAGACTCCCGCAGCCTGCGCGCTCCTTGCGTTCCCGGGGCTCGCTGTGAACGGACGTTCTGCCTTTTACGTTACTGGGGGTGGGGGAGTGTTAAACTGCAGCTGCAGACGCAGAGGAGCACACGGGCCGTCTGCCCCTCGGGGCTCCTGCACATGACCCCACCTCACACCTCGGAGGGACAGACGCACCCGCCGGACCGAGCTCTAGGCTGCCGCGAGCCTCACTTGCAGAAGACGCCTGGCACCCGCCTGGGCGGGTGCTCCCAGCCCGCGGTCGGGGTCTGGCTCCTGCAGGGACAGCGAGTCATCGCCGCGACCTTCGCGCAGGCGGGTACACTCCCGGAGCCACCACCCTGCGCCTCCTGCCTTCTGGGGACACCTGCTCAGCGCTGCTTCCAGCTCCCAGGTTCCTGCATTGGCTGTAATCTGCCTCGGCTCTGTCATCTGCCCACTGAGCTCAGGATTCCGCCACGTTTTAGAAGGTTTCCGCTTTTTGTGACAACGCCCCGCTTACCCCTGGCCCTGCAATTCCCTCTCCTGTGCCCACTGCGGGCAGGTGTCTCCACGTGCCCGTGACTGGCTTTGTCTGTGGGCCTCCCGCATGGCCGCAGTTGAAGACACGTCCCTCCAGAGGAGTTTGTCCGCCTCTGCCAAATCCTAGGACTGTCACCAGCCTGGGAATCTAAGCCACTCGGGAGCACAGATCTGACCCCAGCCCACGGAGGACAGGCCTCTCGGGGGGCTTCTTCCCTCCGGATGCACAGGACACGCTGGGGGACCCTCTCCCCCTGCCAGTGGGGGGCTCCTTCTGGTCCTGCAGCCTCTCACGCCAGCTCTGCTCCTGAGGCTGCCGGGCTCTCTGGGCCGCCCGGCGTGAAAACGTGCGCCCCATGCAGTCCCCTGCCCAGCCCCCAGCTCCCTTCCACTCCACTTCTGACTCCCACAGGTTTTATTTTCTAGAAATCCAAAGTCTTCATCATAAAGAGCGTCTATCCAGCTTCTCCAATTTTTTCTGGGCATTTCACGTCGGGAAGGGTTAGGACATCTCGTCCCGCCTCCCTGCAGTCTCGGTTCAGCCGCGGCTCCTCCTCCACGGGCCGGCGGCCCAGGACCCCCAGCGACCGGGAGCCCCAGAGCGAGCCCAGAAAGCGAAGCAATGAACAATAAGAACACATAGGAAACCCTCTTCGAAATTACAAAGACTGCCCAGGATGACAGGCGGAAATTCACAGAATGGCCACAGGATGGAGCTGAGAGATTCTCCCAGAAAGCGCGACGGCCAGAAAACGAGAGCGCAGCCAGCAGCAACGACAGAAACTCTGAAGGATCTCGAAGGGAGACCAACAGGTGACGAACAGAAACTCCACAAGGGGCAGGAAGGCGAGCTCGCTCGTGATGCGTGCCATGGACCAGGTCCCCTCCCCCGACGGCGGCGCCCGGCCAGTGTCCAGCAGGGTGGGTGTGAAGAGGCGCCCACCCTGGGGCCCTGCGCCAGGTCAGCCCACCAGGGAGAAGGGAGGAGCCCTGAGTGTTCCCGGGGGGACAGAGACCCCACACAAAGCCAGGGGACCAGCGCACGCAGCCCTCAACAGCTACACGGACACAGGAAGACAGCGCCAGCGCCTTCAAAACCCGCGGGAAACTGCCTCCGACCTAGAATTCAATGATAGGCCAAACTGCCACCAAGGGTCAGCAGCAGACAAAGGCATTTCAGACACAGGTCTCAAAACGGCATCTTCTGTGAGAAGAGAGAAGCCACTCAGAGGAATCCAGAGAGAACAAAGGCGGGCTCCGGAAGCACAGGATTGGCCCACAGGAAACAGGGCACCTCCAGGAAGAAGAGGGAGGAACAGTGGGCACGGTGGGCGCACAGGCTGGGGCACAGGGCAGCTCGCACCTGCAGGGCGGGGCCGCAGTGTGGCCACGCTTGAGGACCCACAGCCTGGCCTGGCCGGGGGGCCGTGTGATCGCAGGACACGTCTGGCGTGGCACCAGTGGCACGTCCACAGCCACGCAGCACACGCGCTGACCGCGGCCTAGCACAGCGCACTGGATGGGCTCGGGGACAGCAGGTGGGGTCCCCAGCCAGAGCCGCAGTGGGCAACTTCAGGACGTGGCACCTCTGGGCACTTTAAAGTGGGAGCTGCAGAGCATGCTCCTCCCCAAAACCCTGCCCTGTAAAACAGGTGCATTATCGGCTTAAAGTTCAAAACTGTCAAACACCAGGAAAAGCCAGCCAGCACCGTGAGAACGTGGTGCACAGGCCCTGCCACACAGAGCTCTCCACTGACACACCCCAGGGCGGCAAGGCTGGCCACGACGCGGAGAAGGGACCTGGGGATGCCGGCACGCAGCAGCCACGTGCACACACCACACACACAGCAGCCACAGGCCCGGGCAGAGCAGGGCCCTCCCATTCTCCCGACATCTTGGGGGACCCATGCAGCCGCCAACGCACAAGCAAGGACACCCCAGGTCCCTCCATTTCCTGAGGGCACCAATTAAGAAAACCCCTCCCTTCTCTTCCCACCGTGCTCACGGAGCTCTCACAAAAGGGTCTGCGTGGAGCAGACAGGCGTGTGTCAGAGGACCCTGCGGTGGGCGTGTCCAGGGAAGCTGGGAGGAAGGCTAGGACCAGCCCTCACCCCTCACCTGAGCCAGGTGCAAGAAAGGGAAGGGAGGGGCGGGGCTGACCACAGGCTCAGCTCAGCCCCTCTGAAACTTCCAGAAAGCTAATGAAGCCCCCAGCAGGCAGTGACACCCGCACGGAGAGGAGCACGGTCCTCAAGAACAGGCGGCAGAACAGGCCGGAGCGGGCAGAGGTGCTGTCTTCTCTGCGGCAGAAAGGGGCAGGCGGGAGCTCGACCGTGAGGCCCACTCCCTCGCTGTGGGCCGGGATGGCCATCGAGCAGGGCACGGCAACACCCCAACTCGGCTCTCTCCTCCTCGCAGAGCTGGCTTTACTTCCTTAGGAGGGCATCTGCATTGTGACCGTGCGCGCATGGGCATCTCTCGTCACGACCCGTCCACCACCCAACCAGGCGCCGTCCCTGTGGTCAGCAGAGGGGCGACGCGAGGCCACAGCAGGCCGGCACTGGAGACACACGGCCCACGTGCCGGGAACGCCGCCACTCGGCACGCGGCAGTCGCTGAAGAGGAGGCGTCTGACACGGCTCACGGCCCAGCTCCCTGCACACTTCAAACACTACTATAAAATCGTGAACTCTGATTCATGCCAGCGCACGCCAGAAACAAAGCACGGACAAAAGCAAAGGCAACCCGACCACGGGAAGGCACGCTCTGTGTTCGCAGATGCGACGCGGTCCCAGCAGCCTTCTGTGTAGACACAGACGAGCTGATTCCAAAACCCACGGAAACGCACAGTCCCGAGTAACGACCCAGCCGGGGGAGAGCGTGCAGCCGGAGGGCTGAGCCGACCAGCCGGGCAGACACAGGCGCGCAGTGCACAAGCAAAGCCAGTCCGGCGGGGAGAGGACGGTTTCCTCAAGACACGGGGAACAACCAGACGGGCAGAGGCAAAAAACTGGGACCCAGCCCTTGCACCATACACTAAAATCAACTCAGAACTGGTCCAGACGCAGCAGTTAAACCTGAAACTCAGCAACTTCCAGAAGAAAACAGAACGTCTCTGTGGCCTTGGGTTAGGCAAAGTAGTTCTAGATACAACACCAGAAGCGGAATCCACACGAGAACAAGCGCACAAACTGGGCTTCGTCAAAACTGAAAACTCTGCTTTACAAAAGGCACTGCCAAGAGAATGGGAAGGCAAGTGTCTGCGGGACTTGAATCCCATAGCTACCGGTCCGCAAAGCTCAACAGCAAAACAAACAACCCAGTACAGAAAAGAGGGCAACACACTCGAACAGAAACTTCACCAAAGAAGACAGACGCGTGCAGACAGGGACATGAAAGGATGCTCAGCATCACCAGTTACCAGGTACAAGCAAATTAAATCCACAACGCGAACACACCCTCTAAAATGGCTAGAAGTAAAAAGACCAAGTGTTCCTTGCCCAGGACGTGGAGGAACCGGACTCTCAGACACTACTGGGGGAACACTCAGAGCTCCCCGTACCCCACCGCAGTGCCCAGCCGCCCCACTCCCGGGTACCCACCCAGGAGACAAGAAAGTGTGCGGCCTGACGAAGCCTCCTGCACGACAGCCCCGACCGGGAAACAGCCCCAGAGCGCGCTCACGGGCAACAGGACGGACAGCGTCTGACACAGCTCCGTGACAGGCAGCGCTGGGAAGACAACAGGATGAACCACTGAGACACACAGCAGGGCTGCGTCCCAAGTGACGGTGCTGTCCACTGCGTGGAACCCTGGGACCTGCCAGCGCACCCTCAGCGACAGAGAGCGGGGGGACGGGGTGCAGGGAGGGACAGGGGCACAAGGAGGCAGGAGGAGGCTCTCAGGGACAGTGTGCACCGTCCTGACCGTGAAGACGGTCCCTTGGGTGTGGACGCATGTCACAGCTCACAAAACTGCCACTTGCAACGTGCTCAGTTGATGGCATGTCAATGACAGCCATAAAGCTCTTGAAACACACACAGCCCTTAGAAAGCAAGAAAAAGGTACTACCACAAAAATAGGGAAAACACAGCTACAATTAACATTATCTTCTCCCCACCACCCTCCCCGAGTGGACGTAACTGCCCTGCTTCACAGCTGTCCGGCGGCCTTCTCCTGGGCAGCCCTGCGTGAGGACGCTAGGCGCCGCCCAGAGCTCGCCAAGACGCAGACGCACCGCCCCACACCGGACGCAGGACCGCGCCTTTCTAACAGAGCATCTCGTTATGTAGCTGGACGAAGTCAAAACAGCCAGGGTGGGTCCTCAGAGCTCCCAGAACCTCAGAGTGAAACTGCGTCCACGTCCCCACAACACAGCACTAAACGAGCTCTTCTGAAGGAAAGGGGCCCCGAAGCGCCCCAGAAGCACGCGTGTTCGGGCTGAGGAAGAGGCACAGGACCGGCCTGGGAGAGCCCGGCTGTGGCCCCAGGCCCCCAAGACCTGCAGGTGGAGAGGCTGCGCGCCCACCCACTGCCTACGCAAGGCCTCTGCAGAGAACCCCGCAGCCGCGCTCCTCAGAAGGCGGCTCTGGTCCAGGCCCCTGGGCGCCCTCGGCCGACCCTAGCTGGGACCCGCCCTCGCTGGGACCCGCCCAGCTCTTGACTGCTGCCCTGCAAGGCGGGCGCCGGGCGAATGCGCCCACACCGTCCCACCCCCAGGTTCTCCCCAGGCCTTGACTCCCGCGCCTGCCCTTGGGCCTCTGGGTGGTCCTCGAGTCTGCCACTCCGTGCCCCCGTGAGTCAGCCAAACTCCACAAACACACAGCCGCTCACCTGAGAGCAGAGTTAAGCACCAGCCCATGGGCGACTTCACCACTGACCCTCCTCGTTCCGGGTTCATTTGCCGCGCAGAGGCAACGCGTGCCCTGGAAGCCGGCACACGGGAGAGACGCACAGCCCCACAGCAAGCGGCACACAATGCACAAGGAGGCAAGTCTAAATTCTCACCACCAAGTGCACAGACCATCTTTCCCCTTCCATGTGGAGACAGCGTCCCACACGCAAACCCGGAACAAAGCAAGTCCAAGAACGGCCCCAGAGACGAGCAGCGCCGACGGGAACACGACAGGAACGCCAGCCAGAGAAGCCGTGAGGACGCTGCTGCTGGAGGCCCCTCCCCGGAGGGAGAGCCTGGGAGCTCCTCGGCAGCCTCGGAACTGGCCGCCTGTCCCTCCTCCCCACCCTCCTCCCCAGCACGCTGCCTGGCTTGAGGGAGATGCTCTCCCCTTTGGGCCACCTCCCCGACTACCCGTCCCGGACCCTGAGCCAGGACTCTGTGCGTGTCTCCCCGAGGCCCTCACCTCCTGTCCAAACCGCAGACCTCGCCACCCCTGCCCCAGCCTGTGGCCACTGGAGGACCTGCTCCCGGACCCCCATCTCAGTCAGCGTCCCTCCCCGTCTGCCGAGCTGCACATGCCAAAGTCCCGAAACTGCCCGGCACCTTCCAATGCTCAGGGCCACACCCCCGTCCCCGTGGCCCTACCAATTCCAGCTCCTGCACAGCCTTTAAACCTGTCGCTCCGACACCACCAAGGCTGAGCTGTCGTTGCCTCTCCCCCAGCCAAGACGGCAACCCCAACCTCCCTGTGGCACAGGACTGATCCTCCCGAGACCCGTGGCTACAGGACTTTCAGTGGCTCCCCATGGCTCTCGGGGGACGGGTGGCCCCCCTATCCCAGCCCCCCAGGGCCGCCCCGCCTCTCTCTGCAGCCTGAGCTCACAGGTGGACACGCCGCCCAGCATGGCCTTGGAACCTTCCTTCTTCCCATCCGCCACCCCCTGGAGCAGGCGCAAGCCCTCCTGGCTCCGAGTGCCTGCCGGCCTCCGGGGCAGCCGGCTCTTCAGATCCCCCTTGGCTCTGTCACAGTTCCAACTTTGTAAGTGCTCGATCACTGCCTGATGTCTGTCTCCCCCTCTCAGCCTGGGCTCCCGGGGCCCAGGGACTAAATCTCTGAGTTTGCATAAACGAATGAATTCCAGAAAAGTCTAGCGTACCCACAACGTGCCGCACTCACCTCAGCCCGCCCTGTCCCCACGCGCACTGCAATTCCTCGTCTACCTGCCTGTCTCCTTCCGACCACGAGATCCCCACTGCCGTGCCTGCCTCATCCATCTGTCTTCCGAGCAGGATGAAATGAACTTGGGAAATTAATAATTTTCTGCTTTGGTTTACTAAATATCACCAACTTCATCTTTACAAACATCTAAGCCATGCGTTCACCCAACGTGTGTTTAAGAACACACGACGACTGCCGAGCCCTGGGCACACGACGGTGGGCACGGCGGGCAGGGTAGCCTCACTCCAGTGGCGGGAAGGAAGGAAACGTAACCGAGGCACGGCCTCCCGCCAGTCCTCTCACTCCGCGCCCGGTCCCGGCCTGCGGGCTGTCTCCCTGGGCCTGGCCGGCACGGAGGCCGTGACGTCAGCTGCTCCTACACAGCCCTGCCTGCCCGGCAGGACCGCATCCCTCCGGACGGCAGTTTCCAGGTCGTAAAATCAGCCGGGTAGGTTTCCGAGCCGTGCGTCTGCCCAGCCACCTTCCGACGGCACGGGCTGTCACTCAGCCTCTGCTCCTGCAGCGCGGCCCGGAAACGCCCGGCACACGCCGGCACACCGCCTGGCACCCGCTCTGCACCGCCAGAGGCACCCATGGGGACAGACCCTCCACCCCCGCCACAGAGGCCCAGCCTTCTTTCTTGCCGGGGCTTTTATGGACCCAAACGGACCGCTCCTAAATATTAGCTCCTTCAGTTCTCTTTAGATCCAAGCTAACTTTAAATTGCTGACATACTGTGATCAAAGATTTCTGAAAGAAATTACAGTTGACCTTGAACAACACAGGTTTAAACTCCGAGGGTCGGTCAACTTACACACATTTTTTCCCAAACCAAAAGCAGATTAAAAATACAGTATTCTCAGGATGAGAAATTCGAGTATACAGAGAGCTGACCTTTCCTATTCTGGGGTTCCACAGTGAACCCCAGTATGTGCAAGTGGTCATGGAGCCAATCCCCCCATATGCCAAGGGACAGCTCGTAATCATTTGGTATTATTACTTTAAGAAACTGTCACTGGGTGGATGTGTTTAAATGAACAGAGTGTGTGTGCGTGCGTGTGTGCATGTGCATGTGCATGCATGCGTGCACGTGCAAAGTCCTGCCAAGCCAGGTCATGCTGGGAGCAGAGCCCTGCTGTGAACTGCACCTAAAGCTGCCTCTGTGATCTCGGCCGTGGACTCTGAGACTAGTTTCCGGGACGCCCAGCACAGACCTTCCCCTCAGTGGGCTGCATGTTCAAGACATCGGGGCCACAAAGCACTCTGCCTGAATCTCCATAACATGTAACAAAGGCACAGGCGTGTAGCCCATGAATACCAACCCCTATGTCAGCTACAGATTAAAATCACTTTAAGACCATTAGGAATTGATGAATCTAGGGAAAGAGTACATAAGTGTTCGTTGTACTAATCTTTCTTTGAGATTTTGCAAAATAAAACTTGGAGGCAGGGACGACTTTGTTATCTAGAGATGCAAATTTGGGCAAAGTGGTCTCGGTGAGGATGGGAGGGGGATGAGGCAAACAGGTGCCCTGCTGGCCAAGGGACATGGGCCTCAGCAGAGACCCACAGCCTCGAGCACGGACCCAGCACACCCCCAGCCTCCCAGCCCCAACGCCCAGGGCTGCCGTGTGTGCTGGGAGCAGAGCGCGGGGAAGAGGAAGGCAGGGCTCTTGGCCTCCAGGAGAGACCGTGTAGGAAAGAACACAAATGCAAACAGGTGACCCACAGCAGCTGGGGCCAGCCCTGGGGCCGGACAACAGGAAGACCAGCGGGCTGCCGGCAAGTCACGGTCAAGGTGCCATGTGGGTGTCAGACGCCGGCCAGGTGAGCACTGGACTGGGCCACAGCCCCAGAGGAGTCTGAGGCCACCTGAGCAAGGGGAGACTGCAGAGGGGCCGGCAGAGGCCTTGGTGCCACACCAGGGACCGGAGAGTCACAGGTGGGGACACCAACGAGCCCACCAGGACACTGGACGCCTGTGCCCCTTGTGCGAGCAGCTCAGCGCAGGCACTAGGCTGGAGTCTCTCGGCTCCTGGACGGCACAGATGTGGCACAGAGATCACGTCCCCAAACTACAGACCACAGCTTTTTCACATAAAAGGCTAAAACTAATTTAGATTTGCTTCCACGAGTGAAAGACACACAGTTTAAAACAGCCCTGGCGTGTGAACATGACCTTCCAGCCATGGAAGAGCAGGAAGTGACGAAGCCTCCCCCAGCCCAGCAGTGCCCATTTCGGCCCTTGCTGAGCCCTGGCCCTCGGCCTCTTGACTCTGGACACGAACCCCAGCCCGGCCCTGACGCCGGGGCATACATGGGCAGGGCTGGCGAACGGGGCAGGGAGGGTCTCTCCTCATCTTAGACACTTCAGTATAGGCTAAAATTTTACAATGAGCATGTTTAGAGCAACAATTTTTGAAGGCAGAATTTTTCCCCAAAACTTCACTAAGTTGCCAGTAACCATAACTTTTTTTTTTTTTTTTTTTTTTTTTTTTGAGACAGAGTCTCGCTTTGTTGCCCAGGCTAGATTGAGTGCCGTGGCGTCAGCCTAGCTCACAGCAACCTCAAACTCCTGGGCTCAAGCAATCTTCCTGCCTCAGCCTCCCGAGTAGCTGGGACTACAGGCATGCGCCACCATGCCCGGCTAATTTTTTTCTATATATATTAGTTGGCCAATTAATTTGTTTCTATTTATAGTAGAGACGGGGTCTCGCTCTTGCTCAGGCTGGTTTCGAACTCCTGACCTCGAGCAATCCGCCCGCCTCGGCCTCCCAGAGTGCTAGGATTACAGGCGTGAGCCACCACGCCCGGCCACTTTTATCTACTTTAAAAACTGGCCCGTGCTGGGTGCGGCAGCTCGAGCCTATAGTCCCAGCAACTCCAGAGGCTGAAGGGGGAGGTCAGGAGTACGAGATCAGCTTGGGCAGCACAGCAAGACCCCATCTCTTTACAAAACAAATAAATAAAAACTGGACATGTACCAGGTGAGTCACAGAAGCCACGAAGGCCAAGCAGCAAAGATGCTGGGCCTCACTGACAGGCTGCCGGGTCTGGCCTAACCCTCTACAGCTCCCCACCCCGTGGGGACTGTCCTCTACTCCTCAGTGCTCAGTTCAATGCCCAGCTTCACCTGAGCTTCCCAAAGTGCCTTTGTCTCTATTTGTACAACATGCAACAAGCAGGAAATGACTCGCAGCTATCTCTGGCAGGTTTTTCTTCATGTATTAGGTGGAACCCTTGTATTGAAAACATCTCACACATCTGACATCACTTCTATAATGCCACCTTCATGAAACCTTCCCTTACATCTTCAACTTTCATCATGCCACTTTCATGAAACCTTCCCTTACATCTTCAACTTTCATCGCCCAATATTAGTTTATTTTCTCACATCTCCAAAATCTCTGAAACTCTGAGGCCACACATGGCTTCCCTGTGTCCCTCTTTCTGGGAGCCGGGATCCCAAGCCAAGGTGGTAAGGCCACTCCAGGCCGGGTGTCCAAACCCTCGTCCTCCTGGCACCATACACCTCGAGGCCAGAGTCTGCGGATCAGGCCGACATGGTCGGCCGCCTTCCACCAAGAATGGTGGGCACAGTGGCTAGGGCCAAAGTGCGGCCTCTAAACTTCCCTGAACTCTTAAAGCACACTTATCTGAGCATATTCAACTCTTATTCTTACATCAGCAAAGACTCTAGATATTCCACACCAACAGAGAATCTTTGATTTTGCTTTTTTTTTTTTGGAGACAGAGTCTTGCTCTATTGCCCCAGCTAGAGTACAGTGGCATCATCATAGCTCTCTGCAGCCTCCAACTCCTGGGTTCAAGTGATCCTCCTGCCTCAGCCTCCCAAAGTGCTGGGGTTACAGGTGTGAACCACTACACCCAGCCTAATCTTGCACAATCTTAATATGAGCTCTTGCATCTGCAGATTCTGAATGCCACTCAAGTGACACTTTGGGCACTCCCTTTGATTGACAGGAGCTTAGCTCCAAATCTGTGCCCACCCCCTTCTCCACGCCCTGAAACTGACAGAGCCCAAAGTGAGCATTTTTAATCCTTTATTCTCCCTATTAAGTTCTCACTAGAGCAAGCATATGTGTAAACAAAGCAAAGACTCAACAAGCAACTGCTCCCACCAAAACCTCGGGAAGGCAGCCAGGTGTGCAGCTGCCAGGAGGCAGGTGCCTGAAGGGCCGCCTCAGCCTCTTGGGGCTGGAGGGGCTGTGGCAAAGGTCGCACCGAGGGCTCTGCAAACACGCACAGGCAGGGTGCACAGGATGTCCCCGGACTAAAGCTCCAGACCCTTCAGACCAGCAATCAAAGAGAAAGGACTTCCTTCCCAGAGTCGCCCGCAGCCCCATTTTACAAGACTTCTCGAGTCTAGAACCTACAGGTCTGGGAAGATGGATAAACATCTCTCCCCTTCCACATGCCCAGCTGTTTTTTAAGGCTGTTTTATCCAAAGAGGCTGGAGAAGGGGACCAGTCTGAGGATGTCGGAGACGAGAAGGGGACTTCAGGTGTCACAGACAGTGTCTGCCCAGCCACAGAGGACGGACGGGCTTAGGACACGGCTTCCAGGTGCCAGGCCAGAGGCCGCCGGGGCCTCAGCACCTCGCACAAGAAACCGCATCTCTCACATGGACTCCAAGGGTTCTGCTTGTCTTCAAAATGTTTTCGACAGTGCTAACCCTATGAACAACGTCAGCGAAACTGAGGTCGCTGGCAGATGGCACGCACCTTAAATGACTTTGCAGCGAAACTTCAGGTCTCCCCAGCTCAGCTGCCGCGTAGCCTCACTTCAGAACTCGGGGAGGTGACAGAGCCAGGGCTCCGGGCAGCGGTAACGCTCAGCCGGCCGCCAGCCCACACACACCAGCAGCACAGGCTCCGCACCCTCTCCCAGAGCTTCCGTCCAATCGATTCCTACTGATCGGTCTGCGTGATGGATCGGCCTCGATCAATGCTGGGAGGAAGAACTGCTCAGCCTTCTAAGAGCCTGCCGCCAGGGCCCCAAACCCCATGCCAGGGTCCACACCGACTTCCCCAAGGCAGCAACGTGGGAGTGGCGCAGGAACCAAGAGTGGGTGCGGCTGTCGACAGGGCGCGAGGCGAGGGACGGTCTGGGAAGGCTGAGGTCCACCTGCAGAGGCCGAGGAGGGAGGCCGAGGAGGGAGGCCTGCAGCCACCACGGGGGCTGGGCAGGTAGTGCGGATGGCTGGGGCGCTGCATGAAGCACAAGGGGCGCGGCCGGCCCTATGCGGCAGGAGGAGCAGGGGACACGGAAGAGGGAGGACAGGAGCTGGCAAGAGGCACTGCTGGGTTTTCAGTGCCGTGAAGGCAGCTGATAAAACCCAACATCCCCTCGCAACAAGTCAGCAAATACCCCTCACACAAAAAGCAAACAAAACGCTTTAGAAAATTAAGAACAGGACGGAACTTCCTCCACTTGAAGGAAATCTATGAAAACATCTGTTACAACTAGCAGCCTCCACGGTAGGTCGTTAGAGGCATTTGCTTTAAATCAGAAACAATTCGAGGCAGCTGGCGGTCACCACGTCCACACGACACCACAACAGAGACCCGCGTGCCCAATACACCGGAGTCAGACGGGGCGTGTGGGCGCAGGATCTGAACGAAATAAAATTGCTATTAATTGCATGTAAGAGGATTCTCTATGTTTAACACTCAAACACATTTTTAACGCAGGGGTTTAAGACTGCTAGAATGAGATCAACATCCGAAATTCAACCGTGATTCAACACACCACCAACAAAGAATCAGAAAATGCAATTTTAAAACACTACTACTTACAATAGCAGCAATGAACTCAAAGTGCCCTGGAATGGAGCTAACAAAATATGTGCAAGACCTACACAGAAAAATCTATAAAACTTGACTGAACGAATTACAGAAGATCTAAATATAGTGATTTGCCATATTCGAGGACAGGGAGACCCTGTATCGCAGAAGTCAATTCTCCCCACAGGACCCACTGATTAATACAATTCCAATCAGAATAACTTCCATGGGCCTTGAAGCCTTCATTCTAAAATATATAAGCAAGAACGGAATGCCAAGAGTAGCACAGGTGCTTCTCAAGAAGAACAAACTGGAACACTAACCCTGGCAGGCGTCGTGTCAGCATGAACCTGAGCATTTAAGGACAGGGCGGCACTGACGGCAGGGCAAATACGCCAAGAGAAAGCAGCTGAGCGCCCAGAAACAGCCCTGCATCGTGTGAAACCTGGACCACTACCGAGCGGCATGCGGATGGGCGAGGCAAGGAAGGACCACTCAAATAAACGACGCCAAGACACCTGCTTATCCAAACGGGAAGAAAATGGAAACAAAGTCCTAACTCACATCCCACACAAGTTCAATAATTCCAGGAGGATTAAAGACTTTCAGACAGAAGCAAAAACTAAAATTTTAGAAGAAAATACAGAAGAATATCCCTATGACCTAGGGGTTGGAAAGAACTTCTTAAAGGTAACTCGAAAAGGTATTTACCATAAAAGAAAGAATAAATTCAACTGCATTCAAATCAAGAACTTCTATCCATCAGAAGATGTCACAAAGAAAGTGAAAAGGCCGGCACAGTGGCCCACACCTGCAATCCCACTCGCACTGGGAGTCTGAGGGGGAGGAACCCTTGAGGCCAGGAGTTCAAGACCAGCCTGGGCAACTTAATGAGACCCCGTCTCTACAAAATGAGAGGAAAATAATTAGCCGGCGTGGTGGTGTGCCTCTGGTCCCGGCTGCTCGGGAGGCTGAGGCAGGAGGATCACACCACTGCACTCCAGCCCGGGTGACAGAGCGAGACTCTGGCTCTGAAAAGAGAAAAGATCACCTATAAACTAGAAGAAGTTTCTGCCCACACATGTGACCTACGAAGAAACAGTGAAGAGAATATATACAGAACTCCCATAAACTAGTGACAAAGAACGAATGCAAAAGAAAACTGGGCAAAACGAGACAACGATGTGCATTTCCTCAACATTAAAGGGAAAGGAAATGAAAATTAAAACCACAGTGTGAGGAACAGGAAAGTCTGATGATGCCAACTGCTGTCAAGGCCGTAAAACAGGAGTCTGCCAGCAGGCAGGTACGTAGGTACCAACGTACCAACGCAAGGGCAGGACGAAGGCGCCGCAGGAAACACCCGCACCCTCCCGCACCTACACACAGCATCTCACCACATCGAATGCAACAGCATATAAAAAGGATATTACACTGTGACCAAGAGGGGTTTATCCTAGGAGCACGCCACGGTTTAACAGTGAAAATTAAATCACTATAATTCACCATATTAACAGACTGAAAAAGAAGACCCATCTAAGCATCCCAACACAAGAAGAAAGCGGATTTTAACAAAAATACGCATCCGTTCATGACAAAAGATCTCACCAAGCTAGGAACAGAAGGGGCTACACACTGAATGCTTTTGACCCTCTGCCAAAATTCTTATTTTGCTGAAACCTAATCCCCGAAGGTGGGGCCTTTGGGGACAGGGCCCTCACTAAGGGGATTAGTGACCTTATAAAAGAGGCCCCGGAGAGCTCCCTTGCCCCTCCCTCAGGCCACGTGCGGACAGGAGACAACGTCTGTGAGCCAGGACTCGGGCCTCACCGGCGCCCTCACCCTGCACGTCCAGCCTCCAGGACTGTGAGAAATGAGTCTCTGCTATTTTTAAGCCTCCCAGTCTATGGTGTTTTTGTTGTAATAGCCCGAACGGACCAAGACAGAAGGAAATTCCTCAACCTGATAAAGGGCCTCTATGAGAAACCTACCGCTGACATCATACATTTAATGGGGGAAGACTGGATGCCTCCCCGAGATCAGATACAAGGTGAAAATGTCCCTTCTCACCACTTCCGTTCAACATTACACTGGAGGCCGTAGCCAGTGCAACGATGCAAGAACAAGAAATAAAAGGTGCCTAGACTGGAAAAAAAGAAGTAAATCTCTCTTTATTGCAGACAGTGTAACTGTCTTTGAAAAAAAATTCTAAGATTTCTACAAAAGAAAGCTACAGCAACTAATACATGAGCTAAGCAACATCACAAAATATGAGGTCAATATTTTTAAACGTGGAATTTCTAAATACCAGCAACAAATAATTAGAAACTGAAATTTGATTTTAATTTGTTAGAGACAGAGTCTCAGCTCTGTCACCCGTGCTGGAGGGCACTGGCACCATCACAGCTCACTGCAGCCCCAACTCCTGGGCTTAAGCCATCCTCCCACCTCAGCCTCCTGAACCGCTGGGACTACAGACGCACCACCACCGTGCTCAGCTAATTTTTATTTTCTTTTCTTTTTCTTAAGATGAGGTCTTGCTAAGTTGCCTGGGCTGGTCTCAAACTCCTGGCCTCAGGTGATCCTCCCACCTCAGCCTCCCAAGTCACTGGGATGACAGGCATGAGCCACCACGCTAGGCTGGAAATGGAAATTTTACAAGTACCATGTACACAGTGAAAGGACTGAACTCTGACCTTCCTTGTCTTGCTCAAATTCCTTTCCAAAGGGTCTGGGGAGTCACACTTCACAAACCATAAAATCTCATTAAAGCCAGTCTTTCTGAACCCAGTACAATGTGGCTATTTTCCAACCTGACTCTGGCATGACATCACATGATAGCAGACCCCCTTAACTTAAGCATTCCCACCTACTGACTCCAGATTTTTTAAATATTTTTTTCATATTTTTTTTCTGTTTTTTTTTTGTTGTTGTTGTTGTTCCCTTAAAGGCCTTTAATGTCACAAAAGCTGACTCCAGATTTTAGACAAACCTTAACGCTCTCAACCAATTGCCAATTTTTAAAAATCCCTAAACCCACCTATGACTTGTGAGCCCCATTTCAAGACATCCTGCCTTTTTTGGGCTAAACCAACGTACACCTTCCACGTACTGATTTCTGATTTCGCCTGTAACCCCTGCCTCCCTGAAATGCATAAAACCAGACTGTAACCTGACCGCCTGGGACCACTTACTCAGGGCTTCTCGGGGGTCTGCTCCTCGGGCCTCAGCGACTCATATCAGCTCAGAATAAACCTCTTTAAATATTCTGGCAGAATTTGGTTTTTCTATAGTCAATGGCATAAAATATGAATACTTGAGGATAAACTTAATAAAACATGTGAAGGGGCCGGGCGCGGTGGCTCACGCCTGTAATCCTAGCACTCTGGGAGGCCGAGGCGGGTGGATTGCTCGAGGTCAGGAGTTCAAAACCAGCCTGAGCAAGAGCGAGACCCCGTCTCTACTATAAATAGAAAGAAATTAATTGGCCAACTAATATACATAGAAAAAATCAGCCGAGCATGGTGGCGCATGCCTGTAGTCCCAGCTACTCGGGAGGCTGAGGCAGGAGGATCACTTGAGCCCAGGAGTTAGAGGTTGTTGTGAGCTAGGCTGACGCCACGGCACTCACTCTAGCCTGGGCAACAAAGTGAGACTCTGTCTCAAAAAAAAAAAAAAAACATGTGAAGGACACAAACACTGAAAACTATAAAGCAACGCTGACAAATTCTGAAACACCTAAATACACGAAAGAGGTCCCGGTGCTTATGGACCAAAAGACCCAATATTGTGAGGATGTCAATCACCATAAAACTGATCTGTAGATTCAATACAATCCCAAGCAAGATATTAGAAGACTTTTTTGTAGAAATCGACAAGCTGATTCTAAAACTCACACAAAATGCAAAGGACTAAAACAGCCCCAAACATCACTGAGAAAGAGGACAGTCAGAGGACTCGCACCCAGAAGGCTATTCCAGCAGGGCCACGCGCCAAGCAGCGCTGCGCTGTGTGAGGACGGACATGCGGACAGAGGGGTGGGACACGGTGCAGAGGGGAGGTCCTCACACGCACGGCCACAAAGGTGGCAGGTAACTCGGGGGGAGGAAGGCCTTTTCAATACACAGGGCTGGAACAAGTGGGTATCCTAGGGACGGACGAGCCTCGACCCCCTGCCTTACGACTATCCCAGAATTAGCTTAAACTGGACCACGGAAAAGCTAAAGCCATAAAAATCCTAGAAGGAAATCCTTGTGCCTCAGGTGAGGCGAAAACTTCTTTGATAAGACACAACATGAATTCTGGAAGAAACTGATAAACTGGCTTCATTAAAATTGAAAATTTGCACTTTAAAATGCACATTAGGTAAATGAATGGCAAACATAGACCAAGAAAATATTTATAAAACTATTCTGTCTGATAAAGGACTTGTATCTGGAATACATTTCAAAAACTCTTACCAAATGAACAACAACAGAAAGAACCGCCCAATTCTAAACACACAGGCAAAAGATCTGAATAGACACTTCACAAAAGATATGAAAATGGCAAACACACACATGAAAAGATGTTCGGTGCCACTAGTCATTAGAGAAATGCACACTAAGGCCGTGATGCGGCAGCATTACACCTATTAAAACAGCTAAAATTAAGAAGACTGACCACACCAACTTTCAGCAAGGATGTGAAACAGCCATTATGCGTTGCTGGTAGGAATGCAAAATGATACAGCCACTTTGGAAAACAGGTTGGCAGTTCCTGAAAAAATTAAATATTCATTTACCTTATGCAGCAACCCCACTCCTAGTTATCTATCCAAGAGAAAGGAAAACTTACGTCCATACAATGATGTGCAGGAAATGTTCACAGAAGCACCGCTGACAAAAGTCAGAAGCTGGAAACCACCCAAGTGTCCGTCAACCGGTGAAGAGATAAACTGTAGTCCCACCATACAATGGGACACGACTCTTTAACAATAAAAAGGAACCAACTACCAATACGTGTAACAACTTGGATAAAACTAAAAACTATTCTGCTGAGTGAGAGGGGCCAGACAAAAAGGCTACTATTATATAATTTCATGTGTATAAGTTCTAGAAAAGGCAAAATTACAGTGACAGAAGCACTCCGTGGGTGCCAGGTATGCGGGTGGAGGGGCTCACGACAGTGCATGTGTGGAGAATTCTCCGACCTATGGAACAATTCTGAGACCAGACTGTGTTCCCTGAAACCCAAAGAATGATACTTAAAAAGGCACACTTTGCTCTATGTAAACTTTGCCTCAATACATCGGACTTTAAAAAAACATAAATGTATTGAGGGGACAGGTGCAGTGGCTCATGCCTGCAGTCCCAGCACTTTGGGAGGCCGAAGCAGGAGGACTGCTTGGGGGCAGGAGCTGGAGGCCGCAGCGAGCTGTGACTGCACCCCTGCACTCCAGGCTAGGCAGCAGAGGGAGACCCCATTTCCAGAAGGAAAAAAAACACCCACAAGATGCAACGCACACCCACAGGGACAGCCCCAGCAAGTACAGGAAAGAATGGGCAGCAGGACTCGCGGGACGGGAGCCTGAGCACAGCCGCTCGGATCCAACACGCACCTCCCGTGTGACTCAGCAATGCCACCCCTAACAGCTACCCGAACTTCCACACGTATGTTCACACAAAGACTTGAACACACGTGTTCGCAGACGCTTTACTCGTAATAGCCAAAACCCAGGCAGCCCCAATGCCCGTCGGCTGGCGAATGGACAAACGCCGTGTCCAAACACAGAAGCCACTCGGCACAAAAACAGGAGACTGCTACCGACACACGCATCAGCACGGACGAATCTCAGAGCACGCTGGGAGAAACCGGACGCAACAGAGCACACGTGCGCGACCTCGTTCACGGGGCCTCCGACCGGGGCATCCATGCTGGTGGCAACAGCGCAGGGAACGTCTGTCTGGGCCGGAGGGTGGAGAGACAGGCTGAGAAGACCCTCCCGGGCCGAATGAAACGTCTGCACCTAGCAGCGATGGGGTGGACGCACTCTGTACCCGCCTAACGGTGGACGAGCTCCACTGCATGCAAATCATCCCCCCTAAAAGCGCACGCTCACCTGTTTTTAAAGGAGCGCCCTCTCAAACCCCAGCCACCAGGTACGGTCACACCGCATGCAGCAGCCGGCCCAGGAGATCACAGTGGGGCTGAGAAGTCCCCACTGCCCATGGCATCACGGCCCGACACGCTCCTCCCGCGTCTGTGGCGCTCTGGGGTAAACACACCTGCCGGGCCGCCAGTCACATAAAAAGCCCAGCACGTACAATTATCACAGTCCGCAGCACTGGCGACCGTGACAAACGACTGGCACTGGTTTATGTATCTGCTACGTGCTGTATCGTTATTTTAGAGTGTACTCCTTCTAATTATTCAAAAAAAAAAAAAACACTTAACCGTAGACATCCTCAGGAGGTAGCCAGAGAAGGCACCGTGCTCTCAGGAGGTGACAGCTCACGCATGTCGCCGCCCTGACGACCTTCCAGGGGACCAGATGTGCAGGCGGAGACAGTGGCATTGATGACCTTGACCCTGTGCAGGCCTAGGCTGGTCTGTGTGTTTTTGTCTTCATTTTTAACAAAAAAGTTTAAAAAGTAAAAAAAAAAAAAAAAAAAAAAAAAAAAAAAATTACAGTAGGAAAAAAGCTTTATCCAATAAGGATATAAAGAAAACATTCTGTACAGCCGCACGATGAGCTTGTGTTTAAAGCTGAGTGTTGTCATGAGTGAGAAAATTAAACTGAAAAGGTAATGACGAAGTTACAGTAAGCTAAATCTATTACAGAAGAAAGTGTTTTTTCACAGCTTAGCGCAGCCTGGGCGCGCACTGCCCACGAGTCCGCAGCAGTGCGAGTGACGCCCCAGGCCACGCTCCCTCGCCCCACCAGCTGACACGGCAGAGCGGCTCCAGCCCCGCAAGCCCGTGGGCAGCGCCCCGCACAGGTGCGTGTGCTGTCGCTCACACCGCATGTTCACTGCGCTGTCCACGTTCAGACATGTGGACGCTTCCCATCGTGTTATGGCTGCCTGCGGCGCTCAGCACAGCCGCAGGTGCACAGGTCGCAGTCAGCGGTGGGCCGCGCCGCGTGACCGCGGTGTCCAACGGGCTGCGCCACCCAGGCCTGCGAACTCGCACTCCTTGACGGAACCCCGTAAGGATGCGATCACCTGACGCACGTGTGCCCGTTGTCAGGTAGCGCGTGGCTCTGCTTGGTTTGCACACGGCTCCAGGAAGGAAACCGGCCCGCGGCGCTGCAGCCGTCACCACCCAGCCTCCGCCTGCACCTGACAGGGCCGCCGCCACCTCCCCAGGACTGACCCCCATCTCTAGCCCCACATTCGCGCATGTAGCTAACTTAGGCTGATTGTGTACTTTTTACCTTGGCAGAGAAAATTTAATGTATTTTTGAACTATTTCCTTCCAAATTTTTAAGTTTTAGTGCTTGAATTATGCAGAAAAATGTCACTATTCAAAGTAATTTCTTCTCTGAGTATACTGGATATCAAAGTGGAACTTTTTCAATTAAAATAAAACGCCTCCAGATGATGATCTCCAGGTTATATTGTTAAGAAAAAAAAATGAAAGTAAAAACTAGTGTATATGCTACCTTTGGTATAAAAGAGGAAAAAATATCTGTGCGTGCATAGATATTTGCTGATTTTTACAAAAAGAAATGCTGGAAGGATGGCCTAGAAACTAATAAAAATGAAAATGAGAAAATGATCTCTAGGGGAGGGGAAAGAGATTGAAGGAATGAACAGAGATGGAAGCTCTAAAAAACTCAGCTTTTAAACCATGCAAATGTTTTACACACTCGAAATATAAAATCAAGCAAAAAAAAAATAGAAACTAAAATTGGAAACAAAACAAATGAAACTAAACTGGGTATCAAACTGATAACACAACCACACAGTCGAAAAGGATCATTTCAAGGGAGCTTTGAACACAGCACAGACCCGGCACCCTCGCACGGCGGACTGGAGACAGAGAACCGCAAAGGAACCTCAGGCCTTACTCCCCTGTTGTTTTAATTCTGAATCTATTTTAAGTACAAGGCAGGACAAGTGAGTAGGTAAACATGTTTATGTTATATCATGCTATTCTGAGCAAGAGAAGAGATACAAATATGATTTCAAAGAATTTACAGGTGGGGGGGCCTGCTACGTGAAAAACTGAATGGGAAATACCAACATGAGCTCACGCCCCTGCACTAACAGAACCCAGACCCGGTGACGTTTCGGGGCGACCAGCACCTCCACCCAGCCTCAGTTTCCAAGAGTCCACTTTCCTCGAAACGCCATCCCAAGGCTCGGTGGGGGAAGTCTGTTTCCGGGCCTAGGACAGAGGCGCACGGGGCCAGGCACAGGGAGCCGTCAGAGACAGAAAGGAGCGAACGCGTCAGTCCGCAGTGCGGGAAAAGCGGCCACCTCGGGGGGCACGTGAAAGTTACCCCAGACAGATCACAGACTGCAGGGAAAGGGGACTCAGAGGTGGAGACGAACGCACAGGTGAACACGTCAGCAGCCTCAGGGAGGGAGACAGTCTCACGACACACGCAGGGAAGAGACTTGCAAAGCCATGCTGACACTCCCGTCGGGGACAGCCACCCCCGCCCACCACACACCGCCTGGGAGGCTCGTCCCTGTCGTCCTAGGAGACGCCTGCCCTGCCCACCTGCCCCCCTGCCCCCCTGCCCCCGCCGGCTTCCTGGTCTCTGTGGAGCTGGGGCAGCTGGACACTGGTTGGTGCCAGCTCCAGGAGAACAGGCGCCTTCCCTGACCACCGCGTCCCTGCTGGGGCGGACGCGCACTGTGGAATGCATGAATGAACGCTCGCTCAGCTGCACGGAATGCTGAGGAGCCCAGGAAGTTTTAAAATCAGGAACAATGAGTCAAATGGTCTCAGTTCTGCAATTCTCTCCTGGTGACAGGAATACAGATGAGCACATACATCTTTTCCATACGTTTTTGTCTTTATTGAATTTCCCACGACGAGCGTGTATCAGTTACTCAGAAAGGAAAGAACCATTTAAAAGCCAGCCGTCATCCCCGCCGCTTGTAAGCGCAGGGCCACCTAAGCTGCAGCTTAGTAACGGCTGCTCCTGAACGGGCCTCCCGGGCACAGCGAGCCCAAGACATGCACTCTAATTCGGACGAGACAGACGCTCCCGCCAGGATGGGGACATGGGACTGACTCCAGGGCACACGATGCCCCCGACCCGTACCTGCTCACACATGTGCCCTGCGGGAGCAGCAAGAACCTCACAACTAATAAGTTCTCCTTCCTCCCGCGCAAAGACTTCCAAATGCTCTATTTTAAAAATAAAAAAAGTGAGGTTTGTAGCCAGTAACCCATCTAGCGGGCAGTTCATGAAACTGTTTCAAACAAGTCCACTGAGGCCAGTCCCAGCCCCCTGCTCTGCGGCACCCTGTCCTGGCAGACAGGCAGTGGACACGGATTATCACGCAAACCCAACTACGGCCACCTTCCTTTCTCCTGCAACGTCACACAGCACCGAGACAGGAAGAGAAACAGGCACCGTAAACTCTCTCTGCACAGCTTTAACAAAACATAGTTCACATAAAATAAAATTCACCCATTTTAAGTATGCAATCTGTTAAGTTTGGACAGATGCACACAGTTGTGTAACCACTGCCACAATCAAGATTTAAAATATTTCCATCCACTGAAAAAGTCCCCCGATACCAGCCACGCTGCAATCACCCTGGTCTGGGCAGCCTCTGTCGTCACAGATTAGCTTTTACAGAATTCCACATAAACGCAGTCGCACAACACGTGCTCCTTCCTGCCGGCTGCTATCACCGGGCAGATACTGTTCAGACCCCTCCGCACTGCTGCGCGTGTCAGTGAGCCGTCCCGTGAGGCGCTGACTGGTGCTCCACACGTGGGCACATCGCACCGTGTGTCACCGTCGCCAAGGGACAGGAACTCGGGCCACTTCCACACAGGGCCATCGGAAATCACGCTGCAGACGTTCCCACACAAGTCCTGCAGACAAGCCCTCACTCCCCTCGGGACGGAACTGCTGGGGCTGGCATGCCAACGTCATCCTTTTGCGATTATTCTCCTAACCAGCTGTCCCCGCGGCAGTGCTGAGGGTCCCCAGACCTCCACATCCAGTGACACGCAGGATGGTCCATCGGTTAATTCCGGCCACCGCGAGTGGGAGTGTGACCAGCTGTAGTGTCCCACTGGGGTTTCGATTTGCATCTCTCTGAAGTCTAATGATGTGAGCACCTTCTCAGAGCTTCCCGGCCATCTGTATACCTTTTTTGTGTCTATTCAAACCTTTTGCCCATTTTTCACAGTTGTCTGTCATCTTTTCATTGAGTTGTAAAAGTTCTTTATGCAAGCTGGATGCAAGCTCTATGTTAGATATATTTTCCCCCAGTCCATGCCTTGTCTTTTCAGTTTAACATACCTGTCAACTAGCAAAAGTTTCTTTTAATTTTGAAGTCCAGTTGATGGATCTTTCCCTCTGTGGTTCAATGCTATCTGTGTTCTAGGAAATCTATTCCTAAGTCAAGGTCATAAAGAGCACCGTTATAGTTTTTCTACAATCGTGCTGTTCTACAGTTCTTTCTAGAACAGCACCTGAGCGTCACTGTGTTGGACGGTTTTACTGTCGTGGGCTCTGGTGGCCGGTTCACAACCCCAGACCAGCCAGGCCCCTGCCCACCCACCCGCGAGACCACTCCCCAGCGCGCCGAAGCCCTGCGCTCCCAGCCTTTGAGAAACGCCCTGCTCTGAAACCGTCACGGCAACGTCTGATTAAGCAGCGCTGGAGCGCGGACTTCTCCTGAAGCCGAGGCATGCTCATCCGCTCCGGCACAGCAGAGACGTGGTCGGCTCACGCACAGGCCACACAGAGGGGCACACGCAGACGCCCCACTGCGACTGCCTCGCTGCGTCCCCTCCAGACGGGGAGCCGACACTCGGAAGGGACGCTGGGAGGGAAGTTCAGGGCAGGAAGACAAGCCCTCGCCACGTGCCACACAGAACGTCTCTGGTGGCTTCTTGTAGAAGCATTAGGGCCCCACCTCACTTGGAATAACCGGCAGAAATGGGGGTGAACCCTTCAGAAGGGACACCCGCCCAGGACAGCACAATGGTCCGCCCTTCCCCTGCACCGTCCAGCCCCGGGGGCTCAATCTGCTTCAGAACCAGCCAGGCTCTGCCGGAGGAAAAGCGACTGCTGGTGTCCGTGGCGAGAACATGATAGGATATAAACGTGCACTATCAAATTTCAATCACACCAAAAAGGGCACGATCGCAGAAGCCAGAGGTCTATTTTTATGACACCAGCACCAGGAATCCCTCCCCAGGGCATCTGAACATGGGGCTGCCTGGGTACCCAGCATCTGACCCACAGCCGATCCTGCCCCGGAAACCCCCACACCCCTCCCTCCCAGGCCCGATCCCCCACACCCTCATGGGACCACCCCTTCCCCAAAGTGACTGGCTCCGCACCCACCGTCCCCCACCAGGAGCCCTGACACGGGAGGGCACCTTCCTAATCGAGTGGTGTGTGGAAGAAATCAAGTATCAAAATCACCCTGAACGTCCCCACAGCACTGCGCCTGGTCGCAGGGACGTTCACGGTGCTTCCTTGGCACGGGAGACCCACGGGGACACCCAAAGGTTCCCTGGATACACCTGGAGGGGCACGAGGAACTGCCGTGTCAGAGCTGAGCCAGAGGGGACGCGCCCACCTGGGCCCTCCAGAGCCGCTCAGCCAGGACAGCGACAGCCAGAGCCACCTGCAGCGCCTGAGCTGGACTCGCCCTGTCTAGCTCTGCGGCTGGCCAGCAGGTCCTAGCTGGGCCCCTCCGCCTGCCCCCAGGGTGGGCCCTACCCTGCTCCCAGCAGAGGTCCCCCCCACTCAGGCAGTATGCCCCCCGTCTCACGTTCCAGGGCCCCCACCCAGGGCAACACCTCCGTGAGTATGCCCACCTCCCACAGCCCCGAGCGCCGCCTGCTCTGCCGCCTGCTCTCCCACCTGCACCTTCTAACTGCCATGGCAGTTGCTGCTTCTGACACAGCGATGCCCGCGCCACCTGCCACGTCCTCCTCGATGGCCCCTCCATCCCAACGGGTCCACAGGCCCCACAAACGGCAGCCCTGGGCTGAGCACCTACGTCAGTCTCAGTGCTCTGTCTGAGATGGACCCAAAACATCTGCCCCACAGGCGAGCGTGGGTGGCACCACCTGGCACCCAGAGGGCACGGAACACCCCTGCCCGGGAACGCCTGCCCTGCTTCTGGTCTCTGCTCCAGCATCATCAGACCCAAGCAGCCATCTCATTCTTCCCCTCCATAACCTTCCGTGGCTCCCACTGCCTACAGAGTCAGCCTGAACTCCCCTGCACGGCTTTTGGTCTAAACCCAGCACCTGCCCCGTCCCTAAGTCTGCCCCGACCACACCCCACTCCCTCGCTGCCCAGACACCCCTCGCCTCTGTGCCTGCACAGCTCAGACCCGAGGGCCAGCTGCCCATCAAGCACCTCAACTTTCCAGTGGGCCGGCCACTGCGGTCAGCCCCAAGTGAGGCGGGAGCACAGCAGAGGCTCCAGAGCCTGGGCTCTAGCGCAGCCCACCAGCCAGCTGCGGCCCCGGACAGCACGGCTTCAGCTTCCTCGTGCAGCAGACAGGCTCGCTGCCACCACCACGGCAAAGACTGGTGCCACACCAGGGCCAGCGACATTCCACGGTGCTCGGGATAAAGTGGCGCCTTAAGAACTTTTGGCTGAAACCATACCTGTCAAGGTGCACCTGCTCAAGCCTAAGCAGTCTAAGACACTACACACCTGCCTGCGCCAGGACTTGGGGATGGCAGGTACCTCAAGCCCTAAGAACAGGCCTCTGGGTAGCCGTCTGCCACGGCACCCTCTCCTCTCCCCCGTCCCCTCCCCGGCAAGACACAGAGCAAAGACATGCACGAGGCCAGCCCCACAGAAAGCGACTGCAGGGTGAGAGGGGCAGCAGCTCCGAGCGGGCCGCAGGCGCCGGCAGGAGGAGTGGCAGGGCTGCTGCCACAGACCCAGAGGCCGGGGAGGCCAGCCCTGTTGCACGGGCTCTAGGCAGGAGGAGAAAGTAAGGAAACGGAACACATGCCGGCCCCAAGAGACCATCAGCGCCCCCCACCAGCCACACAAAGATGAGGGCCACAGGGTGGCAGCCCCTGCACCTGCCCCGAGCTCAGGCAGGCCTGTCCCTGCCATGGGCAACACCACCCTGGGTGCCAGGGATGTGGCAGGGCCACTGGGCAGGGTGCCCTCCCACCAAGCAACTCACAGCTGAAAAGAAAGTGATTTTGCCCCAAAACAGGGTTCTGAAAACAAGAAAATCCACTCAAAAAGTTAAAAGGAATTTCAGAAAGGGAGGAAATGGCCACAGAAATAATGCCAGAAATGGACCTCAGCCCAGGTGACCTGAGCATGCAAGGGGACGACAGCAGGGCAGGTCCTAGCAGGGCCACCATCCCAGAGCCGCTGGGGCAAGGGCGGCCTGCAGGGAGAACGGGGCCATGCCTGGTCGGGGCTGCTCCGCGGTGCTCAGGCCGCACGGCCCATGGCCGACGCCGCCAGCACCCACCGCACCCCAGGGCCACCACACAGGAAAGCCCCATCTGCCGTCAGGTCCAGACACGCCCTGCCGACCTCCAGCTGCCATGGGCTTCTCACCCTGTCCACGCCCTCAACTGGCCCCAGGCTGCCCGCCCAGACACACGCCCTCACCCCCGCAGGAGGGGGCTGGGCCCTGGCAGGGACTTGGCCTCCCTCGGCCAAGAGGCCAGCTCCACTGAGGTCACGCCACCCCTCCGTAGCCTCCATGGCCAGAGAGGCAGCCCCTTGTCCCCAGAACCCCTCCCCTGAGGGGCCTGGCCACCTGCTGTGGCATCTCCTTCACACAATGGGCCCACGCCTCTCAAGGCCACTGCCTCTCCATGGCCCCCACTTTCTTGCCCACCCGGCCCCCATGGCCATCACTGGCTTGGCCCCCAAGTACTTCAGCAGGTCCTGGGCAGTGGAGACACAGGGGAGGACAGCCAGACCCCGCCCTCAAGGACCCTGCCCCAGGGGATGGGTTCTATCCTGGCTGGCTACCACCTCTCCCTGGACAACCAAGGTCATGGGCCTCCCTGTTCAGCCCCCGAATGGCCTCAAACCCCTGGAGAGAACAGTACGCTGGGGGCCAGCTATCCCAGAAATGCCCTCACCGGTGTCCGGCCTTCCACCAGCTTCCTGGAGCCTCCAGGCAAGCATCCCACCCTCATGTGGCCCACGAGCAAGGCCAGCAAGCTCGGGGACACAGTGCAGGCTGAGCTGGCCGTGAGTGGCAGACACAGAGGCCTCCCTGAGGCTTGGCCCAAGGGAAGGGGAGGCTCACTGCCCCATGACTCTCTGGAACGGTGGCACCGTGGGTCTGGTGGCTGACACAAAATATACTATTGAAATTAACTCCCCCATCTCTGTTATACACGCAGCCCACATTCTACTCCTCCTCCAGAATACCGCTGCAACTCTCTCCTTAAAAGATAGGCTGAAAAGAAACTATCCCCTGACCCCCTCCCCACCTTCTGTTCCCCTTCTGCGCCACACAGGGTCTGAACCCCAGTCACGTCCCCACCTGCCATTCAAGAATGGCCCGTCTGGCCCCCTCCTCCAGATGGAGCCCACCCCCCCAGGGCACCCTGGGTCGTCCCCCGCAACTTCCAGACACCTCTGATCCCGCGGCCCGCGCACCACCGCTAGCGCCAGGCAGTCCCAGACAGTCCTGCACTGCTGCCCTGTGCCCGCACACACCAGGTGAGCACACCTCCCACCGACCTCCCAGGACGCCCCACCTGGCTCACACTCTGACTTTCAGGTTCATGTCTCCAGGGCTCCCCAATCTCCCCCTGCAGTGAGAAGCAGCCCGTGGGGGCCAGGGCACTTTCCATGTGCCAGAGGTCACAACTGGCGTCTTCACACAACACAACATCACACAGCCACAGACATGAACCCCGCAACCAGCGACAAGGAAAAGGGAGTAAGATGTCTGAGCAGCAAAAGTCCCAAACGATTGCCTACAGCCTGGAATCTGTTTACAAAGCTACAGCTGAAATGAAGCATGTCTGTTAGAAGCATGTCTGTTAGGAAGAGGTGATGAGCAATGGGGACCCAGGGGCAGGCACGGCCTCGGGGGGCAGGTGGGGCACGGCCCTACCACACCCCGCAGAGCGGGCGCGGGATGGGGAGGATACAGGCTCAGGAGGCCTCTGGGACGCTGGCGGGGTCCCAGCAATTCCACAGGGGTGGGGTGCAGGTGCTTGCAGAACTGTGGAAGTGACTATGTGATAAATAAAGCAACCCACGCAGGGACCAAAGACTGTGACTGATTCGATTCTGTGCATTTGAGATCTAAATACATCCTGTTCCCCGCCATTCTCCCATCCCAATTAATGCCAATTAATGAGCCTCCAAAATCCCAGCCTATCCACGTGGTGGATGGACCACGCCGCCAGGAGACTGTCTGACTCATGCCCAGGCCTGTGGCCACGCCAAGGCCACACCTGCTGCCAAGGGGCCCAGAGTGACCAGGTGCTCCTGCCTGGCCGTCGAGACCCTGGTAGAGAGCACCAGGTACACCCACAGGAACCCACCCCTGCCGACAAGGGCTCCAGGTAAGCACCTGTGGCCCTCAGTCCAGCACCCCACTGGGGCCTCGTGGCCGAGAGAGACACACAGCTCCTGGCAGCCGAGTGGGGCGCATCACGCCCTGCCCAGGCCCAGCTGTGTCTTCAGTGATGAGCAAGGATCTGGGACAAGGGCAGCTATCAGCAGATGAGGAGGGCTGCAGGCCAGCCACAGCCCTCACTGAGCCCCACTACTGCATGTCCCACAAATGACACCCACTACTCCACATCCCACAAATGATACCCACTATTGTATGTCCCACAAATGACACCTGCTATTGCATGTCCCACAAATGACACCCGCTACTCCAGGTCCCACATATGACACTCGCTACTCCATGTCCCACAAATAGCACCCACTACTCTACGACCCACAAATACACCCACCACTGCATGTCCCACAAATGACACCCGCTACTCCACATCCCACAAATGACACCCGCTACTCCACGTCCCACAAATGACACCCGCTACTCCACGTCCCACAAATGACCCCCGCTACTCCACGTCCCACAAATGACACCTGCTACTCCAGGTCCCACATATGACACTCGCTACTCCATGTCCCACAAATAGCACCCACTACTCCACGACCCACAAATACACCCACCACTGCATGTCCCACAAATGACACCCGCTACTCCACGTCCCACAAATGACACCCGCTACTCCACGTCCCACAAATGACACCCGCTACTCCACGTCCCACAAATGACACCCGCTACTCCGCGTCCCACAAATGACACCCGCTACTCCGCGTCCCACATATGACACCCGCTACTCCGCGTCCCACATATGACACCCGCTACTCCGCGTCCCACATATGACACCCGCTACTCCGCGTCCCACATATGACACCCGCTACTCCGCGTCCCACAAATGACACCCGCTACTCCGCGTCCCACAAATGACATCCACTACTCCGCGTCCCACAAATGACATCCACTACTCCACGTCCCACAAATGACACCCACTACTGCATGTCCTACAAATGACACCTGCTACTCCAGGTCCCACAAATGATACCCGCTACTCCACGTCCCACAAATGACACCCAATACTGCACATCCCACAAATGACACATGCTACTCCATGTCCTACAGGAACCCCCGCCACCCCTTGTCCCTCACCGGCACTTGCTTGCTGCCTTAAAGCTGTCCACCCTTGGTCCTGGCTAGCAGGAGGTGACCTTCTTTCTCCTTTCGGCTTCCAAACTCAGAGAGCCGGGCCTGGAAACAGGAGACATGTGGCCCAAGGCAGGTGGCAGCCCTTGCCCTGCCAGGGCTCTGGCGGTCCCAGGCTGGAGAGCAGGCCCTTTGGCACTGCCACTCCCTAGTGGAATTTCTGAAAACAAGCATTTCATCAGTTGTGTTCAGTTTTGGACACCCCAGCATTTTCCCTGCAGCCTTTGTCTGATAAGATCGTCACATCTGGTGCCATGAGTTATGGACTGGGCAGCCAAGGAACTTAGTGTGGATGTTTGCTCAAGCACTCCAGAGCCCGGCCAGGCACCCATCACAGTGGCTCCAGGTGACCCTGGCACAGTCCTGGCGCTCCAGCTCATGTCCTCCCAGGCTGCTGACGGGCTTTTGGGTGCTGCACGCTCCCACTGCCCACCCCCAGACTTTCACTCCACGGCACTCTCATCTGGACAAGGGGCTCTGTGGCTGAGAAGTCTAGAAAGCACAGACTAGGCGCTACCTGAGGGCCTGACTCCAGAACTGAAGATGGGGCCACCCTCTTCTGTCTTCGGGGTGCCTCTTAGGCTAGACACGGCTCCACTTGGGTCTCCGAGGCTGGGCTTGGGGATGGTCCCCTCAGTGCTATGGACAGGGGCTGAATTAACTGCTGTTGACTGACCCACCAACCACACTGCTAGGACATGTGCTGGGGCCTGCTGGCTATCCACCGGCATCCCTCCTCGCCGGGCGTGAGCCGAAGCACCCGGCACTCTCTGCAGACAGGCATAGACAGCCACCAAGCTCTCTCGGCTGAACCAGAGACGGGACCATGTAACTTCAGGGCCGGAGCCTGCAGACCAGGAGGAGCCTCCTGACCACTTGCTGCCCGTCGGCAGGCAAGACGGCCAGACCTGACGGAGACAGGGCTCCGCCAGGTGGATCGGGCGGCCCTGGAGGCGGCAGCAAGCCACACAGTGGGGGGACCAATGCTTGGGCAGAACGGAGCCTGCGGGACCATCAGGTGACTCTCAGGTCTCTAACAAACAGGCTGCACCATCACCTCTGGGCATAGCCGGCCTCACACCACACAGACTCGAAACATCTCATTCTTTGTTGTTTCTCTTTAAACGCCTGGTCCCTGAGCTCAGGTGTTTCGAGTACGTAAGTGCATTCCAAACTGACCCATTTCCAGTGTCTTTGAGGTACTACTGCAGGAAGGAGTGGCAGGCGCCCCAAGTTCCAGGCCCCTTCGAGGTCTCTGAAAAGCCATTTGCTTCCACGAGCCTCTGCACCCTCACGGAGGAGAGTCTCTCTCTGCAAGGGACCACCCAGCTCCAGCGATCACAGACTGTGATTCACGCCAACACGTGGCGGGAGGGCCGGGACCGCACACGCGAGAGCAGAAATGGCCCTAAGAGCCCCAAGTAAACAGCCAGGGGAAGAGCGACGACCCCCACCCTGAACCTTGCCCAAGTAAGACAGCAGAGGCCAGGAGGGGCTGGCGAGCCGGATGACAAACCTTCTCGTGCCACGGAAGGCTCTCAACACGCTGCGCCACGTCTGCCTTCCCCCTGGAGCAGTGGCTCCCTGTCCGGGGACCCCCCTGCAGGCTTCCACACCCAGGCCGCCGTACCCTCACCCGCTGGCCCCCCGCACAGCGGCCAGCCACACCCTCCCCGGCGCCTGCTTCTCCCTGGCCACTCCTCCTAGGCCTCTGAAGCGCCAGAGCTCGCCGGGGGCAGCCTTCCGCGGTGCTTCCCACTCCACGGGGCTGGCCGTGACCGTAAGTGCCATCGATGCCAGACTCCCAAACGCTGACCTCCAACCTAGGCTGACTGCTCCCTGAGCTTACGCCCAACTACCCCCAACGCTCCCCTCGGGAATGGCATCTCAAACCTGACACCCCACCCGCTCCGTCCAGGGAGGGGGTGCTCCAGTCCCCGTCTCCACTCACCCTGCCAGGCCCTCGCCCTCCCCTGAGCCCATCAGCAAGGCCTGCGAGGACACTCGCTCCTCACCACCACCCGGCCCCTGCAAGCCACAGTCCAGACGCAAAAGTGACCTCAAAACACGACTCGGATTCTACTGACGCCTTGTTTAAAACCCCCAATGGCTTCCAGCCACTGATGCACCTGGATTAAACTCACAATCCCTGCAGCCCCGAGATACAACGGCTCCGTGACCCGGCAGTGCCTCCCATCCTTTCCTCCGCCCCTGGCTCCAGGACCGTCCTTCTGATCTGCAGGACCCTGCACCTGCTCCTTCCTCCGCCCGGACACCGGTGCCAGGCTGCAGGTGGCTGACTCCCTTCTCGCCCCTCAGCCTCCTTGGAAAGGCCTTCCCTGACCACCCTCCCCAGCAGCCCCTCCTCAGCCCCCGGCACCTGCACAATCAGACACGCCTGCTCCTCTGTTTCCTGTTAACTATGAAGGCACCATGGGAGCAGGGCTGTCTCCTGGGACCCCCAGGCAGGACCCCTGGCACCCACATCAGCCTTCCTGGTTGGCCCAACACGTGCCCCTAGGACGCACTCAGGCAAATAGGTCGCAGCAGAGAATACACGGCCAGCATCCAAGTGAACCAAGTCGTATCTCACTTAGTCAAAGAAATGCAACTTAAAACCAGACAAAATTTACTTTAGAATGGTACTGATCTCTAAAAAGTAATATTTTGGCAATGTTTTTAAACTAGTAAACTGGTGTAAGAGTTTGTATCAAAGCCTGGAAGATCCTCAACCCGTGGGACGCACAAGGAGCTGAGCACAGAGAAGTTCACCTGGGGGTCCCTGTCAGGCAGGTGGGCGCCAGCCCAGCACCCTGGTGCAGGGCCTGTTACTGACGCTGGCGCCTGGGAGAACTGGGAGTGGCGAGTGACACGTGCACAGGACAGAGCAGGACAAGGCACAGCACAGACACGCAAGATCGTGGGATGGCCCTGATTTTGTAAAAAATCAGAAACACAGAAATAGACCCACATCAAACACAGGCTGAAGGGACACACCCCGAAATGTCAACTGTCTGGCCAGGTACGATTTTACAAGTGACTTTATTTTCTTCTTCCCAGTTTTCTTTACTTTCCAAACTTCCTATCATGAATATCAACTAATTTGATAGTCAGAAAACTCAGGTTAGAAAACAAGTGGCAAACAACTTTACGGTACCTACAGGTGCATTAAAGAGTCCATCGGGCTGCTTCCTACCCACCCTTCACGCTGCTGCCGTGACACTGCAGACTCAGGACCTCACAGCCTTTTTATGCGGCCGAGACGCTGGCAAACGCCTGGCGCGGCTCCTCCCACGGTCCCGTACGGCTCGCATGAAACCACGGAGACAAAGCTCCTCCGTGAAAGACGCAAAAGACATAAAAGTTCTTTTAAGGACTTCTCACAGGCCGTTGTCCCGGCACTTCGGCACGAAGTTAGAAAAAAGGCAGCCACCCCCCACCCCCGCCCCTGCAGAGCGGGGCGCCGGCCTCCCCACCTGCAGCGCCTCCTCCCCCAAAGAGCTCTCAGCAGACCCGGCCCCAGAAGCCTCGGCTGGCCGTGGGGTGTGCAGGGGCCGCACCGGCACGGGAGGAGGGCTCCCCCAGCCCTGGTGTTCCGCTCCGTCCAAGCTGTGTCCACTCAGACCTCGCACCCCCAAAACAATTCCCGTGGGAGCTACAGGCCTTCCGAGTGCTGGGCCCTCATTCTAGAACCTAAGTCCACAAGAAAACTGTTGAGGGGTCTCCTGACCTCTGGAGGGGGCATACACTCGGAAATGGGCCCTCTGGGGTCCAAGTGCCCCAACACCACCCAGCCCCGACATGCCCCTACCTGGTCACACGCCTCTCACAAGTTTGGGGGGCGAAAGCAGCAGCGTGCACCTTCCTCATGGCCGCGTTTCCCTCTGGTGCCCAGTGAGGAGACAGAAAGGCCCCACCAAAGTCCCAGGGAGGACAGACAAAAATGCTAAGGACTTAGCTTCAGAGACCCGCAGAGCTACAGAGGCGCTCACTCTGGGCTCACAGACTTCCCCAGACTGCCACGCAACTCCCACAAGACGGTGCCACTGCGCCGCGTGGCGTGCCGAGGGAGTGTGGGACGGCAGGACCTCCGCCCGCTCCTACACACCAGGTGGTGGAGGGCGGCCGAGCCACAGAAGCCTCAGACGGTTCAGGGACAAACAGAGCAGGAGTCTATGCACCTTCTCTGAAGGGGTGAGTGGGGCCTAATCGTGGACAATGTATCTTTGTTTTTTTAAAGTTTTAATTCCTTGGTGCAAACATTTAAGAATATGTAAAAATCAAAAATTCTAATTCAAAGCTTTCTAATTCAAAGCCCAACCAGGGAAATACAAAGCACCCCATTTTCAAGCATAACTTTACAGTACTTGATCTACTTCACAGCAATGTCAAAGAGCAACTCTCTCAGTAGGAAATTCTGCAAAACAGCTGCACGCATGCTTGCAGCTGACGACGCCACAAGGCCGCCCACCCTCAGGCCCACCTGCAAGCTGAGTCCAAGAAGCAGCCAGGTGAACAACACCTAGAAAAGAAGGTCCCACAGCAAAAAAACTCCCCTTGCCTTTTTTTTTAAACTTAACTGTCTTATTATATCAAAGGCCTGATTAAATAAAAGGCTGCCAACCTGCAGCCTAAAACAAGCTCCACAGGTGAGAGCCAAGCCAGCGATCTCCCAGAAGCTGGAGATTATCTGCTCAGCATTAACACAGGAAAAGCAAAAGTGCTCCTGAGAACTATGGAAATGGGCCACATCTCAGGCAAGTTTCTCCAGAGCCCTTCTAAATCTCTGCTTCAAGATTTTCAAAAACAGTTAATTACGTTTTGATCAACTCACATATAGCCAGCTATTTATAAAAGCCTTCTTCAAATCTATCACGTAGATGGAAGACAGCTCACATGCATACACGGAAAAAGACTTTGGAAGCCCACCTGGAACTACCTTGATTTTACTCTGACCTCGAGGAAGTAGAGCACGCCCCACTGCTGCCCTGCCGCTCTGGGCCAGCGATGCTCTGATGGGACACCCTCTCTTGGACACCCTGCGCGGATGTTTAAGGGCAACTCCTCACAACACAGCTGGGAGCCCAGCAACCATTCTGGGAGCCAGGGTGGCTCTGCCCGTTGCCCTCGGAGAAGCAGGGCCGGCTTCCCTGCTCAGACTCACCAACCACCTATGTGGACCAGGACACCACACTTGCTGAGCGGCTTCCCTGTGCCCGTGGACGGCGTTCGCACCGGAGTATGTGAGCTTGAACAGAAGATGACTTTCCAGGTCCTCTACGTTAACCGCGTGAGCCAGATCCCTACTGGTTAGGGCACAAGAACGGTGAGAGCAAAAGCTCCTGGAGAGTGACAGGACCATTTCCTGGCTGCCAACTAAACCGTGAGGACCACCAGCCCCAAGAGACACCAGAATATACTTGAGGTCCCTCCCAACCGCAGTCGCCAAGATGACCCTGTTCATCCCAAAGGCAATGGTGACAAGCCGGGAGGGACACCAGGCAGAGGGGGCAGAGTAGCTACCTGCCCCCGACCCCTGTGGGGCAGATGGAAAGGCACAACCGGCTGCCTCTGTCCGGCAGCAGAGCTGACGGGCACTGTCCTTGAACAGTTCCCCAAAAGTTACTTTTCTTTGTTCTTTTCAAATGTCACTGTTACCAGTGTATATCAAGAGGAAAACAGGGCCGGGTGCGGTGGCTCATGCCTGTGATCGTAGCACTCTGAGAGGCCAAGGCGGGAGGATCACTCAAAGTCAGAAGTTCGAAACCAGCCTGAGCAAGAGCGAGACCCCGTCTCTACTAAAAATACAAAGAAATTAATTGGCCAACTAAAAATACATACAGAAAAAATTAGCCAGGCGTGGTGGCACATGCCTATAGTCCCAGCTACTCAGGGAGCTGAGGCAGGAGGATCACTTGAGCCCAGGAGTTTGAGGTTGCTGTGAGCTAGGCTGACGCCACGGCACTCTAGCCCGGGGAACAGAGTGAGACTCTGTCTCAAAAAAACAAAAAAGGAAAACTGGGTTAGGGCCTCTGGCCTAAATCGAGCCCCCACCCAGGCCCGCTCCCCCATGTCAGCAGGTGGGCAGTGACTACCCCAGAGTGACCAACCTGTGACAACCTTGGCAACTCATAGAACCAGTCAGCTACCATACCAAATGCCTCAGTCGCTGAGAAAACATCCAATCTGGATATGGTTTTGATTTGAATAAAGCTGTCCTTAAAAAAGTTTGCTTCTCTATAGCAATACAATGTTTTAAAACAGTGGAAAATGTAATGGACTGGGAAAGCGCATGAATAACAAACGCTACTTGACAGCTGTGTGCACCACGCAACCTGATGGCATTTCACATTCTTCAAAAAATGGTCAATCCCACCTGATAGCCGGGGAAACCGAGGCTCCATCCCAGGTCAAACGGCAATAGTGCCCTCAAGTAACAAAATCCACACTTTTAAGAATGTCCCCCATGCCAAAGCACTTGCTGCCAAAGTTAGCCAGCAGAATTTCCAAGCCCACAGCGTCAAGCCTCAGGCCCTCCGCACGGCGCCCTGCAGCCTGGGGCCCTGCAGCCTGGGGCCCTGCAGCCTGGGGCCGCCCCAGCCCCAAAGTGCAACCGGCCACTAGTGGACCCTCCCCTCTCCCACAAACAAACAACACGGTTCACCATGGATGGGAACCAGTGCCCTAGGTGCTTGTCCTCACACACATACTAAGCCTGGCAGTGTTCCTTTCAAAATAAGCAGCATGCGAGCAGTCCCTGGCCAAGGTATTTAGGCCCGTGGCCCGTGGTTCTGTCCCGGATGGGGATCTACACTTCAGCCAAATCAGAGCAACAGGAGAGTAGATTCTGCACAAAAGCCGAATGAACAGAGGTGTACTGCAGAAAACACCAACTTGCCAAGGCAAAAGATAACCTTTAGAAAGGAGCATCTTCAACATAACACCTATCCAAAAAGATCTTTCAAAACCACTTGCATGGATACTAATTTTGGTGTCATATCACTGTGTTCTTCTTTCAGCTATAATCACAATATGACTTTGACGTTATAGCCTTCCCCAGCTGCACGCAACCAGCTAGTGCCTTTCGGTGCTCTGGGGACAACTGCATTGGCAACAACAATCTTGCTAAAACACTTGTGTTTTCTCATTTTTCTCACTGTGAATAAAATTCAGACTGTGGCACCTCATGCCAGCTAATTACAATTACGTTAACATAAACGTCCCTTACAAAACCATCCTGACAAAGAGTATCAAGACAGTTTGCTAAAATCAAATGCAACATGCAGTGAGCTATGGGGATGAAACCTACTCAAGGCCTGGGACTTGGCCAGGAGGACTTCAGGGTGAAGCCTCCCTTGTCCCTCCCCCCCACCTCCACAAAGGGAAGGCCCCGGGGGAGGCCCTTTCACACTCAGTCCAATTGCCACCCACCTGCCACTCCACTTGACACCTATGTGTAGCCTGGGCGCAGGCCCACCCCGCACCTCCCAGCTCCACTGACTTGTAACAAAAAACAAGTTGTTAGCCAAGCAAGAGTCACTTCTACCTTTGTTCTAAACACTTTTATTGTGAAAGATTTCCATGAAAAGGAAACATCAGCTAGAAGAATTTATTATTCTCTCATAGATCAGTTGTAAGATGCAACCAGAATACCTATAATTTGCCATTCTGATTTATAAACTTAAGTTATACTAAAGGACTGCAGCTTGGGGCACTGGTAGTAGCTTTAACTTTACTTTTCTGATTCGGCTGTTATTAAAATAAATAACCTAATTAGCTCCTAATCGGCAGATCAAGTGAAGGGAGACATGAAGAGACAGATGTAAATCTTTTATTTTCCAGAAAGCACCGCTCTCAGCACTGTCACCCAAATGTCCCCAGGAGTTGCTCTCTGCTCTAACATACATGGGGACTGACGCAGACTCATGCAAAGAACCAACGCTTCTACAGATGCCTTTCAAGTTATCCCCTACTCAGACACAGCTGACCCTAAAACTAACCTGGAAACAGGACAGACGTGGGTCCCAGGCTCACTCATGACAAAGATGGTGAAAATGCCCTTTTCCAACCCCATCTTCCTCCTGCTCCCCAGACGGAAAAGGGGCTGGGGCTTTACCACGCAGAGGCTCAGTGCACGGGAACGCAGCCGACTCCCCATGCCCGGTCCTGTCACCACCTGATGGAGCACCAGGCGCCGGGGCCCCAGCCCCCAGCCCCTGGCTTCAGGCCATGACTGGGCAGCACAGGCACATCTGGCTGAGGAAAGTTCATCACAAAATACACAGGACCACTGGACAGATATTAATTAATAACTAAATAAAAAGTATCACGATATTTCACATAACGAACTACAAGCACGAATCACCTTTTTAAACATCACTAAAGACCAGCCATGTTTTCCACTAGAAGGTCAAAGATACACAAAATGAGTCAAATAGAGCCTTCGATAAAACACCCCTGCACACTCCTCGGTGCCCCCACAGTTTGCCATAAGGAGCATCTCAGCACCTCTTGGGTAGCTTCGCATCCCCTCTTCCTCCCCAGAGCGTGGAGGCCCCGGCGGCCACCCCAGACACACTGTTCCTGGGTCGAGTCCCTGGCTCTGGCCCTACCCCCAGCAGAGCCTGACCGCCAGTCCTGAACTTCACACGCCTTGACAGCAAAAGCTTTCACTTCCGAAAACGCTGCAATACTTCCAAAGTGGCCAGCAGCTCTCTCCAGAAAGCAGGAGGGGACGAGGGAAGGACCGGTGTTTGCCTTGCTGCTCCTACTACTGCTGCCACCGCGGCGCTGCTACAACCACACGGCACAGCTACTACGGACCAGGGAGGAGCTCTCCACTGCCATCCAGGGAGGCTGGGCGGAGGGACGGGGAAGGTAGGACGCTCCCCCGCCAGGGGATCCCCAAACAAAAGCAGGCCGGTAGGCAAGTGCCCAGCAAGGAATCTTTCTCATCAAGCCTGAGGGGCCCTAAGGAACCACGGAGATGACAGACTAGAGCGGAGTGTGAAAACTGCCGGGGCTGAAGTGGTTTCCGAGTCCAGAGCATCAGCTGTGAATGTGCTGGGCTCCGGCGTCACCAGGCATCACCTGGACCACGCAAGAACCCTGCATGGAGCAGACAGGGACTGACAGCCGCCCCCAGAAAGCAACGACAAAAGTCACTGGGCGTTCCTTTAGGCACTGACACTGCACTGAAAGGACCGTGAGACACAAGGTGCTGACACACTGCTCCAGAGCAGGGTGTTCAGCTAGGCTGCCTGCGGGGGCTCTCCCAGGCTGAGCCTGACATCTCTGCCTGCCAGGGGGCAGCAGGGACATCTCAAGGAGGGGCATCACCCTGCCGTGACCTCACCTGTCCAAGGGGAGATCTCTAGCCCGGCGTCACAGGGGAGCAGGGAGCCCAGTGAGGACACAGACCACACCTCCAACTGCAGAAACTAGGCAGGGCAGCCCACGCTGCTGGCGGCCAGCTCCAGCACCGGAAAAGCAGCAGACCCCGGCACAGCCCTCGACTCCGCAGAGCACACACCTGCTCCCAGGACGCTCTGGGGCCGGGGAGCCACACTGGGCAGGAGCAGGGGGGGACCCACTCTAGAAAGAGTCCCTGGTGGAGCAACTTTGCAACGCAGACCAGGACCAAGACACACAACAGCCAGCCGCGATGTCAGGACAGGCACAGGGAGGACAGACGCACGCTGCCACTCACACCCACCCGCTCGCTCGCGCCCCCGCCCCGCCCGCCGGGACACAGGGCCTGCGGGACAGATGACCTTAGCGTTTCAGCGGCTGAGAACTTCCTGGAAGTGGCAGCCGGCGGCTCGGAGCCGCCTTCCCTCCGCCCGCGCGTCCACTCACCTGGGGGCAGCTGGAAGTTCTGGATGTTGGTCGGGTTCTGCGGCGGCTGCGGCAGGCGCGGGGCCAGCACGGTGGGCGTCAGGGTGGCTCGGATCCCGCCGGCGGGGGCCGCGGGCGTGCGGGGCAGGCTCTGGGTCGCGGCGCCCGCCGCGCCTTTGGGCAGCCCCGTGGGGGTCGCGGGGGCGGGCGGCGGGACAGCGGGGCCGGGCGGCGCCCCTTGCATAGTTGGCCCGAGGACCACGCCGGCCGCCAGGGTCTGCGCCGGCGGGGGCGCCGCCTGCACCGCCGTCTTGGGCGACTCGGCCTTGACCCCCGGCGCGGGCGGAGCGGCGGGCGCGCCGGGCGCGGGCTGGCCGCTGCCCCCCGCGGGGCCCCCGGCGGCCGGGGCGGGGGCGGGGGCGGGGGCGGCCGCGGCGCTGCCCCCGTTCTGGGCCGCGGCGGGGGCGGCGGCCGGGGGTCCGGGCGGGTGGCCGGGCGGCCGGGCCGGGGGCGCAGAGGCGGGGGGCGGCGCGGGGGGCGCGGGCGCGGGCGCGGCGGGGGGCGAGGGCGCGGCGGGCGCGGGGGGCGCGGCGGCGCCCAGGAAGGGGGGCGTCTGGATGACAGTGCCGGGGCCGGCGGGCTTGGGCGGCGGCGGCGCGGGCCCGTTGTTGACCCGGCTGACAGCAGGTGCGGCGGCGTGGTGCGAGTTCGGCAGCGCGGCGCTCCCATTCAAAGTTTGCGCGGCGCCGGGGCCGGCGGGCTTGCCGGGGCCGGGGCCGGGGCCGGGGCCGGGGCCGGGGCCGGGGCCCGGGCCGGCGCGGGCGGCCAGCGCGGCGGCGCCGGCGGGCTTGGCGGGGCCGGCGGCGGGCTCGGGCCCCGCGGCGGCGGCGGGCCCCGGGGCGCAGGCCCCCGCGCTGCCCTCGGGCGGCGGCCTCAGCTTCGCGGCGGGCGGCGCGGGCCCTGCGGGGACAAGGGGGCGGCGCGGTGAGCGGGGGCGCGGGCGCCGCGGCCCCCCGCCCCCCGGCCGCGCTCTACCTGCGGGGGGCGGCTCCGGCGCCGCTCCGGGCGCGCCCTCGGCGGGGGCGGCCGCCCCGGCGCCCGCGGCTCCGGCCGGGCTGCCGCTCACAACATGGTTCCCGAGCGCGCCGGCGGCCGCGGCCCGCACCTCGGGCGTGCGCGGCGCCAGGTGGTGGTGGTGGGCCGCGCTGGCCGCCAGCTGCGACTCGAGCGAGCCCACCAGGTCGCTCACCACTTTCTCGTCCACCTCGCTGTTGAAGAAGACCTCGTCCAGCAGATCCGAGCCCGCCGCCATCTTTTTTCCTCGGCCGCCGCCGCCGCCGCTCGGCCGAGCGCGCCTGGGCGAGGAGGAGGCGCCGCGCGGGGCGGGCGCGGGGCGGGCGGGGGGCGGCGCGCGGCCGGCGGGGGCGGGGGCGCGCGGCGGGCGGGGCGGGGCGGGGCGCGGGGCGCAGGCGCGGGCCGCCGGCGCCGCCCATTGGCTGCGGCGCGCGCTTAAAAGGCGAGGCCAATGGCTGCGAGCGCTAGTGCCGGGCGCGGGCGGGCGGCCGGGGCGTCGCGGCGGCGGGGACTGGGGTGCGGGGCCCGGGGAGCGGGGCTGGCGGGCGCGGGGACGGCCGGCCGGGCGGGAGTCGCGCCGGGCCGGGCCGGGGCCTCGAGGGGCGGCGGCGGCGGCGGCGGCGGGCCGGGCCCTTTGTCTGCCCCGCTCCAAAATGGCTGCGGCGGCTGACGGGGCGCCGGGCGGCGTCGTGGCCTGGCAGGCCGCTGTGCACGGTGGCGATGGCGGCGGCGGCGCGGGGCCGCCCTGGGGACGCCGCCTGCGGGCCGGGAGCGCTGCGCTGGGCCGGGAGGCGCGCGGAGGAGCCGGACTGGCGCTGGACCTCCGCGCTCCGGGCCAGGAGAACTGGCGGGCGGCGGGGAGGGCCGCGCGCCCGGCCGCCTCGCCTCGCCCCGCAGTGGAGGCCGCCCGCAGGCTCGCCGTCCATCTTGGGTCCGTGGGCCGCGCGGCCGTCCCCTCAGCGCCTGTCCGACGAGGGCGCCCGACGCGCCGCCGGGGAAGACGGTGCCCCCGGGTGCGAAGTGGGTCCCCGCGTGCGAGGCCGGAACGCCTGAAGTAGCTTTCTGCGCTTAATTTACTGCTTTGGAGGTTGGTGGGAGTGGGTTATCCGCAGCCATGCTTACCAGCACCTCAGAGACTGGAGCGTTTCGGTTACAGTCCCAGCCCCCTCTTTCCGGGCGGTTCTCTGTTTTTTACCAAAAGGTAGCGTTACTAGACATTTCTAGGGGTTTTCTTTTCTTCCACTTTCCCGTAAAAGCCCAGAAACGGTTTCCAGAGAGGAAAAATGCTTGTCCCGGACCCCCCCGACGCGAGACCCCCGGCCGTCCCCGCTGGGGGCGCGCTGGCCCTCGGCCGCCCGGCTCGCAAGGGCGGCGTCCCGCGGGCCCGTCCGCTGCGGCCCGGACTGAGGGCCCGGCGGCTGGAGGCAGCTCTGTGACCGCAGCAGCACAGCCAAGGAGCAGCGCAGACCGGAGCCGGAAAGGTGCCTCCCCTAGGGGAAGAGCGTTTGGGGGAAATCCTATAAATGGACAACCGGAATGTTGTACTTGGATTTCAGGCAGGAAACGAGGAGAGCAAGCTGGGCACGAAGAAGCGGGGGGCCGGGGAGGTGTGTGCGCACGTGGGGGAACCAGGGCACTCCAGTGGGCACCCAGAGCTCAGCGTGGGAGGCCGGTCTGAGTTTTCCAAAAAGTGCAGAAATTTGGAGTGAGATCGCAGAGTTTTTAAATGTTGACAGATAATTAGGATTTTTTTTTTTTTTTTTGAGATGGTCTTCCTCCAGGCTAGAGTGTAGTGGCATCACATAGCTCACTGCAGCCTCAAACTCTTGGGCTCAAGGGATCCTCCTGTTTCAGCCTCTCTCTCCAGTAGCTGGAACTACAGGTGCAGACCTCCATGCCAGGCTAATTTTTATATTTTTTTGTACAGATGGGGTCAGGCAGGTCTTGAACTACCTGGCCTCAGGCAGTCCTCCCACCTCAGCCTCACAGAGTGCTAGGATTACAGGCGAGAGCCACTGTGCCTGGCCTTAATTAGAATATTTTAAAGTAGGTCAAACCAGACCGTAGTAGGTAGGCCGGCCTCAACCCCACGTGCAGCTTGTGTAGTGAGAAACACCAGGTGTGCGGCACAGCCTGTCCCCTCAAACCCTTCAGGTTGGAGTCGGGGCAGAAGGAAATAAGCAGCTGTGCTACACAGCAGAACAACGCAGGATGTCACATCAAAGAGACCCCCAGGTCCCAAAGGCCCATGTAGCTCTGGGGGTTCCTATGCTCACGCCCCCACCCTCCAAGTCCACTGTGGCCACACTAATGAGATCTCTGATGAAAGTCAGTGGTGCCATCCCAGAGTGGTGGCTCCTGTGTTCTCTCCAAAGGCCCTGCCAGGAGCTGCCTCCTGTGCTCATGCCTTTGTTGACATCACCCCCAAAGTCCTCTGGAGCACCTCCAGCCCAGCAGCTGTTGCCAGGTTAAAGGTCAGGGCCCACCCGACCCAATTTCCCTTGCAGAAAGGTCTTGTATGCATTAAAAGGACCTGGGAGAGGTGGGAGCCATGGACAGCTTAGGGGGACAGCTTAGGCAGCCGTGCTGTGTCCCTGCTGCAACCCCCCCCCCCAGCTGGAGGATGAGGAAGCTGCATGGCTCCTCCTCCCCCTTCCTGATGTGTATGTGGGGGGGAGGGGGACACTGCCACCCTGTTAGCCTTGGTCACCCTGAGGACTTGTGGCCAGATTTTCTTTGGATATCTCTATATGATTTTACTTGTTGCCACAAGCTGTTAATGGTTTAAAGGAAAAATTCCACCTAGCCTAAAAAAAAGAAGGGGGAATCAAAACAAGTATAAATTGTATGCACCATGTTTAATCGTGGAAAAATGTTTGCCGTGAAAATGGCAGAACCGCAAAACAGCACATCCTTGCTGCCCGTGTGCAAGGCTGTGCGCAGAAACGCAGCTTCCCAGGCCGGCAGCTTTATGGACGTTCTAAATTTATTAAGCGGTGTATCGTCTTTTGCAATAAAACGGAGGATCAGACACGCTCACTAAAACATAATAAACGTAACCAAGAGTCACTGGTTTCAGTGTTGCTCTGCCAGTGTTTGTTGTGTTACTTATGCCTTTGTTGTCGGCCTGAAATCCTTCCTCATAAAACAGCCTTATTTAAATGCAGCTGGTGGCCTGAGGCTGTTCCCGAGTTCCATTTCCTGGGTGACTCCACCAGCCCAGCTGCCATCGTCCCTCCTCCTAGCAGACTCAAGGGGTGTATCTGTAGTCAAAAGCAGATCCACATCCCAGGAGGAACTCCGGAGCACAGAGCTGCTCTGTAATCAAAGGTGTATGCCTGTCCTAGGGCGCCACAACACTCGCACACTTAAACAACAGGATTTTCTCTCACAGTTCTAGAAGCCAGAAGTCCACAATCAAGGTGTGGGCAGGGTTCACTCCCTCCTCAGGCCCTGGGAGGGGGGTCCTTCCTACAGCCTCTGGGGGCTCCAGGTGCTCAGTGGCCACATGGCTGCAGTCTCTGTCTTCACCTGGCCTCCCTGTGTGTCTGACCTCCTCTTCGTGTAAGGACACTAGTCATTAGATTTGGGGCCCACCTAAGTCCAGAATGATTTCATACAAGATCCGTAACTAGTTGTATCTACAAAGACCCTACTTCCAGGACGAGGTTACATCCTTATGTTCTGGCTAGACATGAATTGGGGGGGGGGGGGGGGGCAGGGGGAATACTATTCAACCCAGTACACCAGGAGACTCATTTGTGTACTTCTGGAGAGACCTTTGAGAAATCAGAAGGCACTCGGCATGCCCCGCCCCTTCACCCTGGGACTCGAGGCTGGAGTCCACTGGTCAGGACAATCCATTCCCTGCCCTGCTTTCCCAGGAAAATGAGGCTCAGATCTGCTCCACCAAGGCCCCCTCACCAGGGACGGCTCCGGTGGCCACCAGCAACAATCAGGACAGACACACTGAGCACACACACCCTGTGTGCCAGGCTCAGCCTGGTGTGCAGGTGAGGGGCTGTAGCTCGAGGTTAAGTGAGTGCCCCAAGATCTCATTCTTGGGAGGAACAGAAACCCCGGGGCCCGGACCTGAATGCTGACAGACCCCTCCATCCCCACACCAAGCATAGATTAGACGCCTGCTTGCTGAATTAGAGTCAGGCCTACTTCCTCTCTCAGATTGACCTAGATCTCCCGAGTGGGGCTGTCTACAAACTCGCAAGTGACTCACTGCAACAGCCTCTTGGCTGACTCCCACAATGGCTAACTAGAGCCATCGTGCATGGATTTTACTAGCGTAAGTCGGAGAGCTCATTTCAAAGTTCAGGAGAGAACGGCCCTCTCCTGGCGGCGCTCCAAGGAGTCAACTTTCTTGTCCGTCTCCTGCACCTCTGAGCGGGAGCAAGGAATGGCGTTATCCTCAAGAGAGGAGCCTGTCGGCCTCTGGGCTCCTCCCCCAGGGAGGGCAAGCGCTGCTGGGCTTCACTTCCCAAGCACAATGCCCATCGGGTGGTTCCTTAGGATTGCCTGCTGCGTTGGTTACCTAAATTAACTTGCCCATTGTCCAGTTCACGTGCCCAGTTTACAAAACCCTGAAAACCCGTCCTGAAAACCTTTAGTATCGTGGCAGGTGCTTCGGAAGATGCACCAAACCACAGGTTTTGTCACTGATGATGTGAATTTACGAAGTGTCGGATAAATGACGTGGTATGTAGAGCTAAGATATTAGATGGTGACCAGGACATTTCGATTAGAATGTAACAAAGGAAACTTTTAAAATGAGATCCTTTACAAGAGCAGCAAAACCCAAATACTTGTATGCGAAGCAAACGAAAAGAAATGCAAGACCTGTAGTCAGGAACCTGTAAACCGTGATTGAGAGGAAAACGGATACATAGAAGGGTATACCAAGTTCAAGAACCAGAAGACTCAGTGTTGTAAAAATGTCATTTCTCCCAAAAATGATCTATAGATTCAGTCAAAATGGATTTTAAAATCCCGGCTGCGTTCTTGTTTTCCCACAGAAATTGACACACTGGGCTTCTACTCCCAGTATGCTCAGCTCCTATTAATCTAACCCTCCCGAAGGCGGCTCTGCAAACTGTGGACAACAGACCAGGCGTGGTGGCTCACGCCTGTAATCCCAGTACCCTGGGAGGCCAAGGCGGAAGGATGGCTTGAGCTCAGGAGTTCGAGACCAGCCTGAGCAAGAGCAAGACCCGGTCTCTACTAAAAATAGAAAGAAATTAGCCGGGCATAATGGCATGCACCTGTAGTCCCAGCTACTCAGAAGGCTGAAGCAGGAGGATTGCTTGAGCCCAGGAGTTTGAAGTTGCTGTGAGCTAGGCTGACGCCACGGTACT
>VSMD01077604.1:0-56449 GCA_008750895.1 Mirza zaza | reverse complement strand
ATCTCTTTAGTGAACCTTTGTTCCATATCCTGGAGGCTTTTTGTGGTTTCTTTATGTTGGTTATTGAGTTGTTCTTGCAGGACAGTGAGTGTTCTTATGATCCACATACGAAATTCCTCTTCTGTCATTTTGGTTGCCAGGTTTTGGTTGTTGTCTGTTTCTAAGGGGCTGGTGCTCCTCTTTGGGGGTGTGTTTTCCGTTTGTTTCTTCATATTTCCAGAGTTCCTTCGCTGATTTCTTCCCATGTCTCTCAGTTGTTGTTTCTTTCCTTTAGGTTTTTGTTTGGGTATTCACACGTCTTGTCTAGTTTCTGAGCCAGTAGGTGGTGTTGCTCACTTGCGGTGGCTGCCACTGGGCTGGTGTCTGCAGGTCTCTCTACCCGCTGGGGAGCCCGCCAGCAGTCCGAGATGCAGTGGAGGGGAAACAGCCGAATCACCTACCCTTCCCGCTGGTCTCCGGGCTGCTCCGGCAGCCTCCCGTCTTCTGCCTCCTTAATTACACAGGTGGAGATAGATGGCAGGAACTGGAGCAGTTCCTATCTCAGCTCCACCCCCAAGGTGGGGCTAGAAACTTTGGAGACAAAGGCCCAGCTCCAAGTCACCAGAGTGTGTAGGTCGTAAAATCTCTCTGCCTTATATCCACCAAGGGCAGCCTCCTACAAGGCTCGGCCCTCCCCAGTCAAACTCCAGGGCCTGGACACCGAGTGCAGTAGACCTATGTAAGGAGAGACCGACCAGAAGCTGATGGGCAGGCAATGGGACCCACCAATCCCTGTCTTCTGACTCCTTAATTACACAAGTGGAGATAAGCGGCAGGAATGGGAACAGTTCCTACCTCAGCTCCGCCCCCAAGGCGGGGACAGAGACTTTGGAGCCAAAGGCTCAGCCACAAGCCCCGTCTTCTGTCTCTTTAATTCCACAGGTGGAGATAAGCGGCAGAAACAGGAACAGTCTCTATCTCGGCTCCGCCCCCAAGGCGGGGATACAAACTTTGGAGCCAAGGACCTAGCCCCAAATACCCGGATGTGGGGGTCGTAAAGTATCTCTGCCTGATAACCACTAAAGGCAGTCTGCCCAGACGGGTTCCGCACTCAGGACACAGAGCGCGGGAGACCTGTGTAGGGAGAGACCGACCAGGAGCGGGCAGGCAGGCCCTGGGACTCACCAGTCCCTGTCTTCTGGTTCCTTAATTACACCGGTGGAGATAAGCGGCAGGAATGAGAACAGTTTCTATCTCAGCTCCGCCCCCAAGGCTGGGACAGAGACTTTGGAGTCCAGGGCGGGGCTCCGGGTCGCAGGAGAGTGTAGAAGACAATGATTCTCTGCCTTAAATCTACCAAGGGCAACCTCCCCTGTAGTACTGCCCCATCCAGGCAGGGTCCACTCTCTGAGCTCAGAGTCAGTGCCACTTGTGCAGCAAGTGACCGTCCAATATCAAATTGGTGGAGCAGGGGCGCGTACCAGTGCTCTCTCTGCGCCTCCCCTTCAATCCCCGAGCCCAGGTCAGCGCTGGGATGCCAAGTCAGCGCTGGAATGCGGAGGCGGGAGCGGTGCCGGAGGGGCAGAGGGAGGGGGGTCCTAATGGATCAAGGAGTCTAACTTAGCGCACTCTGGCCTCTCAGTGCTGTCCCAAACCTCCTCTATATCCAAAGTCAAAGCCTCCTTCTGTGTAAACTCCCCTTAACCTTGACCTGGGAGTGTTCTACAGGGAGATGCCCGAGCGGGCTCTGGTTCCTGCTGCGCGGAGAGGGGTTGCTGGGCTCGGACCCTCCCCCTCCTTAAACTGCCGCTGCTGTGTGCTCTGGAGATCTCAGTGTTCCCTGCTCTAGTCTCCTCTCCACATGGCTTTGTCCCGTGCTGCCACTTCTTACCAACTTCAGGCACCTCCCGGCCTACGTGGGAGTGGAGCTCGGTGCGGGAGGGGGTGTTGCTCAGCTCCAGGTAGGGCTGGCGCCACTGCCAGCCGGCAGCGGCTTAAACCGCGCCTCGCTCCCTCCCTGTTGTGAGCCTCCGAATCCCCGATTTTTACGGAAGAATAATCGATTCACCTTTGCTTTAGGCTGTAAATGGTCTTATCCCTCCGTTTCCCGGTGGATGTCTGCAGGCTTGCGAAGCTGGTGTAGGAACCTGTTTTGTTAGTATGCAGTGAAAACTTTTTCTTTCTTTCTTTCCCTGCAGGGGGATGGGGTTGGGGGAGTTAGAGATACCGGGCTTACGAACAGGGGCTCTTCTCCTGCAAACCGACCTTCAGCCAGAGATAACAGGAAGTTAGCCCGGGGGTGGGGCAATCAGCTAACTGCATACCTCTGCTTCTGGTTATCGCTTGCTTGCTGCTGCTAGGCAGACTTACCGCCGGCGGGCAACCAGTCCTCCAATCATTTGAAAGGCAACTAGAGAGGGCACCAATCATTTCAAAAGTCAATACCCGTAATTAGCTGGGGCATCGCGGGTGTTCAGGAGGGAGGGGGGGATATAAAAGGGCAGCCTCCGCTTCAGTCGGGGTCCTTGCCTAAAGGGAGACCTCTGCGTAGGTGCTCTACGGCTTGGACCCTGGCTAGCCAGAAAATAAACCTCCTCTTGTGTAATTGCATCCTCGGTGTCTTTGCCCTTCTGTTCGGCGGAGTGTAGGAGGCCAGTCCCTAACACTGGTCCTGTGGAAGTGCGGATCGCTCGCTTGTGGCTATCCGCTTTCTTCACTTTTCGCTCTGGGAGCAGAGAGCCAGGAGGACACCCCTACTCCGCCATGTTTTCCTCCCAGGCATTTGTCTTTCTGTGCCTGGCTTGTTTAACTAAACGTAATGTCTTCCAGGTTCATCCATGTTGTCACAAATGACAGGATTCCATTCATTTTATGATTGAATAGTATTCAATTGTATATGTATACCACATATCCTTCATTCATACACTGATGGACACTTAGGTTGATTCCATATCTTGGCTATTGGGAATAGTGCTGTAATAAACATGGGAATGTAAATATCTCTTCAACATACTGATTTCATTTCCATTAGATGTATACCTACTAAAGAGATTTCTGGATAATATGGCAGTTCTAGTTTGAATTTTTTTTTTTTTTTGAGACAGAGTCTCGCTTTGTTGCCCTGGCTAGAGTGAGTGCTGTGGCGTCAGCCTAGCTCACAGCAACCTCAAACTCCTGGGCTCAAGCAATCCTGCTGCCTCAGCCTCCCGAGTAGCTGGGACTACAGGCATGTGCCACCATGCCCGGCTAATTTTTTCTATATATATGTTAGTTGGCCAATTAATTTCTTTCTATTTATAGTAGAGACGGGGTCTTGCTCTTGCTCAGGCTGGTTTCGAACTCCTGACCTTGAGCAATCCTCCCGCCTCGGCCTCTAGTTTGAATTTTTTAAGGAACCTCCATACTGTTTTCCATAATGGTTGTACCAATTTACATTCCCACCAACAGTGTGCTAGTGTTTCCTTTTCTCCACATCCTTGCCAATACTTGTCTTTTGTCTTTGTGATAATAGCCAATCTAACTTGAGTAAAGTATTATCTCATAGTGGTTTTGATTTGCATTTCCCTGATGATTAGTAATGTTTTGAACTCCTGACCTTGAGTGGTCCTCCTGCCTCGGCCTCCCAGAGTGCTAGGAATACAAGCATGAGCCACCACGGTCGGCCTTTGATTAGTAATGTTGAACATTTTTTTATATACCTGTTGGCCATTTGTATGTCTTCTTTTGAGCGATGTCTATTCAGATCTTTTGTCCATTTTTGAATCATATTATTTGGGTTTTGTGGGGGTTTTTTTTTGCTATTGAGTTTCTTAGATATGCTGGTTATTAAACCCATATCAGATATATAGCTTGTGAATATTTTCTTCCATTCTATAGATTGTCTCCTTACTCTTTTGATTGTTTCTTTTGCCGTGCATAAGCTTTTTCAGTTTGATATAATCCCATTTGTCTTTTTTTGCTTTTATTGCCTGTGCTTTTGGAGTCATAGCCAAAAAATTCTTGACCAGTCGAATGTCTTGAAGCAGTTCCTCTATGTTTTCTTCTAGTAGTTTTGTAGTTTTGGGTCTTACATTTAAATCTTTAATTTTGAGTCGTGTATGGTGAAAGATAGCAGTTATGTTTCATTCTTCTGTATACAGATAACCAATTTTCTAAGCACCATTTATTGAAGAGACTGTACTTTTCCAAGTGTAGGTTTTGGCAACTTTGTCAGAAATCATCTGGCTGTAGATAAGTGGATTTATTTTTGGGCTGTCTATTCTGTTCCATTGGTCTATTTGTCTGTTTTATGCCATAACCTTGCTATTTTGGTTACTATATCTTTGTAGTATGCTTTGAAGTTAGATAGTGTGATGCCTCCAGGTTTGTGGGTCTTTATTGTTGCTGTTGTTGTTCAAGATTGCTTTGGTTATTCAGAATCTTTTGATGTTTCATACAAATTTTAGGATTTTTTTTCTATTTATGTGAAGAATGTCATTGAAATTTTTATAGAAATTGCATTAAATCTGTATATTCCTTTGTGCAGTTTCAACATTATTATTTCCATCCTTGAACATGGGATATCTTTCCATTTACTTGTGTCTTCTTCAATTTCTTTCATCAATGTTTTATAGGTTTTAGTGTAGAAATATTTCACTATCTTGATTAAATTCATTCTTAAATATCTTATTTTTTATAGCTCTTGTAAATGGGATTATTTTCTTGATTTCTTTTTCACATAGTTCACTATTAGCATATAGAAACACTACTGAATTTTGTATGTTAATTTTGTATCCTGCAACTTTACTGAATCTGTCTATTGGTTCTAACAGTTTTTTAATGGAATATTCAGGGTTTTCCACACATACAATCATATCATCTGCAAACAGAAATAGTTTGACTTCCTCCTTTCCAATTTAGATGCCTTTCATTTCTTTTTCTTACTAGGATTTCCTCTTTATGTTTATTTTACATCAATAGTTTTAGTTGTACTTAGTGGGAAAAATGGGGAACAGAATGTGTATTCCATTTTCTCAGAAGTGGACATGTCCTCCAACAAAGAAATTTTATAAATAAAAAATAAAATTTCTAAAATGAATTTCCACTGGATATATCAGAATGAAAATGACAGAGAAAAGAGTCAGTAAACTGGAATATCGATCAATAGAAATTATTAAATCTGAGGAAGAGAAAGGGAAAAAAGATTGAAAAAATAATTAACAGAATCAACAGAATCTCAGGGACCTGTGAGACAAAAATAAAAAGTCTAACATACATTATTTGGAGTCCAGAAGAAGAGGAGAGAAAAAATGGGGCAGACAAATATATTAGAAGAAATGACAGAAAAATACTCAAAATTGAAGATGTATGTAAGTTTATAGATTCAGGAAACTTAGTGAATCTCAAACAGGATAAATTTGAAGAAATCTAAGCCTAAACATGTTATAGTCAAACTGCTAGCAACCAAAGATAAAAGAAAATATGCCAGAGAAAAATGACACATTAAATATAAGATTACAATCATCAAAATGATCACAAACTTCTTATGAGAAACCATAGTAACCATAATACAATGGAATCTTCAAAGTGCAAACAAAACAAAAACGTGTCAACCTGGAATTCTGCATCCAGTGAAAATTCTCTTGAAGAATGAAGGTAGAATAAAGATGATTTCTAATAAAGAAATCTAAAGAAATTTGTCCCACTAGACCCATAACTAAAGGAAGTTTTTCAAATTGAAAGGAGATGACACCAAAGGGAAGATATGAGGAGCATGGAAAATGCTAAATATATGGGTAAATGTAGAAAACTATTTTTTCTATTACTTTCTTTAAAATATACTTAATTTTAAAAGCAAAAATTAGAACATTGTGTTGAGGATTTTAAAGCATATGTAGAAATAGTACATAGAACAACTATAACATAAAGAATGGCAGGAATGGGGATAAATAGACCTATATAGCTGCAAAGTACTATATGAGCTCTAAATAGACTATGAAAAATTTAAGGATATATATTGCAATACCTAGAGCAATTACTTAAAAAATTGTGAAGAGGTATGATTAAAAAGCAAATAGACAAGATAAAAATCTTAAAAATATTTAAATATGAAAGAAGGCAGGAAAGGGAGAACAGAGAAACAAAAAAGTAAGATGATAAACAGAAAATTAATAAAATAGTAGACCTGAATCTAGCCATATTAATAATTACATTAAATGTAAATAGACTAAACATTCCAACGAAGAAACAAAGATTATCACAATGTTAAGAAGCAGACTTAACCATTTGCTGACTACAAGGGTGTACTTTATAAAGATCTACTTTAAATGTAAATATACAAATAAGGTAAAACAATAGATATATACATTAATGGGATTAGAGTCCAGAAATAGAACCACACATATATGGTCAATTGATGTGCAAAAAAGTTGCCAAAGCAATTCAATGAGGAAAGGAAAATCAACAAACTCTGCTGGAAAAACTGGATATCCTTATGGAAACAACAGCAACGAAAAGAACATCTACTCTTACCTCTCATAATATGTAAAATTAACCCAAATGTATGATAGACCTAAAGATAAAAACTAAAACTGTAAAACTACTAGAAAATAAAATAGGAGAAAATCTTTGCCTATTGTCATGTTGCCAACTTGATGGGCAAAGATTTCTTAGGACACAAAAAGCATGAATCATGAAAGAAAAAAATTATGAATTGGACTTTATCAAAATAAACATTTTCTCTTTGATAGACACTATTACAAAAAGGAAAAGGCAAACCACAGAATGGGAGAAAATATTCTCTATCATATATCTGCCGAAGGATGAACTGGTATTCAGAATAAATAAAGACTTCAACTCAACAATAATAAGTAAGACAACTCAACATCTCATAAAAGACATCTTGAGTACATGAAAAGATGCTCAACTTTATTAGTCATCAGGAAAATGAAAATTAAAATCATAACAAGATACCATTACATGCATTAGAAGGGGTGAAATGAAAAAGACTGACAATAACAAGTGTTGGCAAGGAAGAAGATTAACTGAAATTCATACACAGGTGGTGGGAATGTAAAATGATATAACCAATTTGGAAAACAATATGGAACTTTTTAAAAAAGGTAAACACTCACCTATCATGCAATTTATTCATCCTACTCCTAGGTATATAGCCAAGAGAAATGGAAACATATGACCACATAAACGTTTTTACATAAATATTTATAGCTGCCTTACTATCACCCCACATTGGAAACAACTCAAATGCCCATCAAACAGTGAATGGATAAACAAAATGTAGTATTTTCATACTGGAATACTATTCCATAGTATTGAACTGTGTGGAACAATATTCAGCAAAAGGAATGAACTGTTGATATATAAAATAATAGAAAGGAATCTGAAAATCATTAGGCTGAGTGAAAGAAACCAGGCACAAAAGAGTATATGATATATGAGTCTGTTTATATAAAATGCAAACTACTTCATAGTGATAAAAAGCAGGTCAGTGGTTGCCTGGGGCCAAGGGCAAATAGAGCAATTGACTGCAAAGGAAATGAAGAATTTTGGGGGTCCTGGAAATGCTCTGTATTTTTTATTAAGGTGGTGAATTCACAGATATACTACTGTTATAACTCATTGAATTGTACCTTTTAAATAGATGCAGTTTATAGCACATACATTGTTTATCAATAAATTTTATTTGAAAAATAGTAAGGCCCTTTTCATATCATTCTTCATAGCTGAACTCTATTTCTCCTTCAGTAACCACTTCAATTCAGTGGTCTGGTTCTGCTTTCTGAAACCACGCTTATAAAATCATGAACAAAGTATATTTATTCCACTACAAGAGTCCGCCAAATATTTGCAAAGAGCCGGTTATTTCCTCTTAGTCTTTTCTTCTCCATAGTATGTCCTACCTGTCCCCAATCCTCTAGCCTGTTTCTATGGGTACTCTCAGGCTCTTTAACCTTTCTCTTTTCCCACCTTTGAACGCACTTTAGTTTCCCAATCTTTTTTATAAAATGAATCATCCAAAACTGAATGCAATACTTCAGCTATTGTTTGCTAAGTCTTATTCAAGGGCACTAATATGGTTTTTATTTTTATTTTTATTTTTTGAGACAGAGTCTCACTTTATTGCCCAGGCTAGAGTGAGTGCCGTGGTGTCAGCCTAGCTCACAGCAACCTCAATCTCCTGGGCTCAAGCAATCCTTCTGCCTCAGCCTCCCAAGTAGCTGGGACTACAGGCATGTGCCACCATGCCCGGCTAATTTTTTCTATATATATTAGTTGGCCAATTAATTTCTTTCTATTTATAGTAGAGACAGGGTCTCGCTCTTGCTCAGGCTGGTCTCGAACTCCTGAGCTCAAACGATCTGCCTACCTCAGCCTCCCAGAGAACTAGGATTACAGGCGTGAGCCACCACTCCCGGCCTAATATGGTTTTTAGAAAGAGCAGAGGACTAGGCGTAGGGGAATTTGAGTTCTCTGGCTCTGCTGGTGACTAGTTTTTTGATCTTAAGGAAATCAATCACTGTAGATTTCTCAGTATAATGAAGGAGTTGGTATTATTATTTGGCCTAAGAGTTTATTCATTTTTAGCATCCACAATGAAAATATAGGTAAGAAACTTCTGAGAAATGTTCTTAATTAGGAAATATAAATCAACTGAGACATTCTGTTTACAAGTGACTGAGGCTTAAAAAATATATTTTGGTGTACCTTGAAAAGAATTGTTTAGTTTTGTATCAGATTTGTATTTGGAGGAATGTACATTTTTCTATTTGAATGTGTATCAATCCGAGACTGAAACAGGATCCTCCGCACTTTTCACCCTGCTGGCGCATGGGCACTTCCCTTTTCTGAGAAGCAGCAGCCTGAGGGAAGGGGGGAGACAGGACCCGCACTTTCCATGTCTCACAAAGGTCAGCTCCAAAAAATTATTCCTGAAAGGATGGTGAATGGGGCTACCTTTCTGGAAGTAACCGTGATGGATGGGGAGATAATTCTTTAAAGAATGGTTATTTTAAAAGGCTCTAGGACCCACTTCTGGGAAAAATCCCCTTAACTAGGCCTCAGCATAGAAATCTCTGTGAGAATCACCTAAGACTGTGATCTCATGAAACCACACCTCTAAAACTGCAGGTGAAATGCCCAGTATCCTCAAGGATGGTGAAATAATGGTGAAATAACACTTAACATTAAGATTTTCTCCACACTGCTGCTAGCTACTTCTTGAAAAACCCAGGTGACTGGGCCCAAAAATGGATTCCTTTGCTGGATCCATTTTCCCTTCCAAGCTGAGCCATGGAATCAGTCTGAAGAAGAGGGTGAAATGTGAAGATTTTCCAGTTATATGCTTTAAACTGATGAGAACAGAGATTAATACTACACTAGATCTTACCCAAAAGGCTGAGAAGCAATCCAATCATGTGCTTTAGACCATGCAGGTTTGTGACTTACTATGCAATCTCCAATGAGTTGGAAAAATTCAAAACACATGGCAGCTCAGATGTTAGATTAGGAGAAATAAAATATTTAAAAATGTCAGAGTTGTTTAGAGGATGTTTTGCAATACATATTTTTATGTGATTTGTGTATATGACTGTGTTGAGAAAGATGCCACTTTGGAGTGAAGTTGAAAGAAGAAAATCTTTTTATACTGTAAGTCTACTCCGGATAATAGTAGATGCTACAAATAAAATGGGAATTTGTTAAAAGCCAGAGGTTTTTAAAGTATACTTTTTCTAATTATTTAACATCTAAATAGCAACAACAAAAATCAGTGGCAACTGCTGTTCAAAGGAAATAGTGGTTTGTAGAAAGAGCTGGGGACATATAAAGGGAAATTCAGGCAAAAATCACTGAATTAGATGTCAGATATTCGAGTCTAGGATATTTCTTAATTTAGGAGAAAATTTCAGCAAAATCATGTGAATGGTACTTTTATCCAGGAAAAAAATGTTTAAACTGTCCACTATTGCAGCATATAGCCTACAAAATAACTTATTTAGTCAAAACTTCCCCAAATGACTTGTGATATAAAACATTCTGCTGGAAAAATAAGTTTCCTACTGACTACTTGCTTATTCCTATGTGTGTAGATGGAATAGACAGTGTGAACACAGGTTGTGGGCTCTGGCAGGACTTCTCAGAGTTAATGCTATAATCTTTTTTCTAGGAGAGCAAATTTTAAGTGTCTGTTAATTAAGAAACACATACAATAGGTGAATAAAGTTCCAAATGTTCAATGACACCTTAAAATTTGATAGCTATTTTACTCCACAAGTATCTGAAAAACTTCTAACAATACACATTAACTCATTCAGCTTTCATATTAATCACTGTTATCTTGTTGTTTTATGGGCTTATAAGATTTCACTTCCCACTTAATTTCCATGTCTTTTCTTAAATCTTCAGCCTTTACTTTTGGGGTGTGTTCCTGGCCAGATACTTTCACCTGGACTTGCTTTAATCTACACTGTATTTACCAATGAAAGAAAAATGTTCTTTCTGCTTAAATATATAATTTATTCTCCATCTGCATTCTCCCCCCCTCCCCATAACACACACACACGTTGCATTTACCCTCTCACCTACTCACTCAGGCATGCACATACACCATTTACATGAATTCTCAGAAAAATTTCCCCAACTATTAAATGAGCAAATGCTTGCAAACCATAGAGTGCTATCTATATTTTGAGACACTGGTGTTTCATAGGACACTAATATGAATTAGACAAAGCAAGGTAACAATACAGGTTAACGCTTTCCCCACCAAAGACTATGAAAAAAATTATCATTCTGAGATCATGCCCCCTAATTGTTAGAATCCTAGCTTCTCTGACACTCCCACCCAATAATCCCTCCTGGTTCCTAGCTGACAACAAGGGGAAGGGATTTCAGAAACTCTCCTGGCTTTAGCAATCAGATAATTAACCATCATCAATAGCATATACTTTTCATAAGGCAGGCTTACCTTCCTGGCTTATGTCACAGCTCCTACTTCTAGAGTTGCCACTGCAGCCATGACGACAGTTCTGCTGCCTGTATCACTGTCTCTATTCTGGCAATGTGTTGTTCCAAGGCTAGGAGATGTCTCCCAAGGTAGGACCCTTGACTTTGTAAGGCATAGTGGGGCCAGGCCCAGGGAGTGATCTGTGAGTATCGCTTAGCTGCCTGTCCTCCACAGGCTGGTTGTGGCCACTTCTCTTGCACCTGTTTGATCTATCTGCTGCTACCTGGATATGAATGTGTCTCCCTTAGGATGCCTACCTAGCATGGGGGAACCCTCACCTCAGCACTGACCTACTTTTATTCCTTGTGCATGTCAACATGCCTATTCTTCTCCAGAAAGCTATCTCAGGACTGGTGAGAGTCCTGAGTAGCCAGAATTTCTAGAGAACATCTTCAAATTTAGCCCCTTCCCTTTTCTGGTAATTATTGATGGTGGCAGCTGTTGTGTGAAAGCCAATGTGTCTATTTCCCTGGATACACCACCCCCAACTTTGTTCCAAGGGTCATCCAAAATGTTAAAATATATAATATTGTGAGTGCTGTGCTTTCTCAATGCTTTGACATATTTAAACATGGGAGAGCCCATGCTTAAATGGATCTTAACATATATCACAAATAATTATTATCTGCCAGTTGCAATATCGTCATTCGTCATCCCTCTCCCCTTTCTTGGAAAGAATTCTAGGCAAATGCATTATTTCTGGTGTTTCACAGTGTTTCTTATTTCTATTATTCTGACCACACCACTATCTGTCCAGTATCTTAACTGGTTATTTGCAGCATTGCAAGATCTCTTGATTAACTACAAAATTATGTCACCTCTAAAAACTATCTTATTTTTAAATAACATATATAACAATATTAATTAATCCTTGATGCCAATTATATTTTTGGCCTGAGATTAAAAACAAAATAAAATGAAAGGAAAATGCCTGTTTCTAAAGTCTGCTTTATACTCTGACTCCTGACATTTAAAATGTGCGTCAGTGGCTTTTAAGAGTTCCTTTAAATAATATTTTTTGCAGATATAATGTGTTCCATTTTTCAGTAAAATAATCTTATAAAAGATTATATAAAGGCTGGGCGTGGTGGCTCACGCCTGTAATCCTAGCACTCTGGGAGGCTGAGGCGGGCGGATTGCTCTAGGTCAGGAGTTCAAAACCAGCCTGAGCAAGAGCGAGACCCCATCTCTACTATAAATAGAAAGAAATGAATTGGCCAACTAATCATATATAGAAAAAATTAGCCGGGCATGGTGGCGCATGCCTGTAGTCCCAGCTACTCAGGAGGCTGAGACAGCAGGATTGCTTGAGCCCAGGAGTTTGAGGTTGCTGTGAGCTAGGCTGACGCCATGGTACTCACTCTAGCCTGGGCAACAAAGCGAGACTCTGTCTCAAAAAAAAAAAAAAAAAAGATTATATAAGATTCTGGATGCTAGAATCTTGATTATAGCAATCAACTAAGATCTACTCCATTCAGATACTAACCCTGTGAAAGAATGGTCAGATTTGGACAAGAAAAGGTGAGATCATTTGGGAACAATCTGAAAATTATAGAAATAATGTCTGAGACAACAAAAGAAAGAAAAAAGGAAATAAAGATAGTCTGATATCATGGGACTATTAATTTCTATTTATCCAGGGACTTCATAATAATGGCAAAAGCTTCTGCTAAGAGTGACTAAACCTAGTATAACTGCAAAGAGAAATATGTATTTTTACTGCACAAGCCTAAATACAACTAACCTTAAAGCACATATGCTGGTTACCAGTCTCTACTTATTCCTCCTGAAGAAACTGATATTCATTTTTAATTAGAAAATAATTCTTATTTGTATCGACACATTTTACATTCTACTTCTATAATCAAGTCCAAAGAACAGACATTGAATGCTGAATCTTTATCAACTAACTGATTTTTATGGAAGGCTTATATTCTTTGTAATACACTTTGGCTGGCTGTGGCTGTATGATGCTTTGGTTCTGGGTCTAATTGGAGCACTCTGTCTGGCAGTCCCATTAGGATCAACATTCTTGGCTTTGGCAAACAGAAGACATTTTAAACCCATTTTGGCGGGAGGAGTCAATTTTTGCTTAAAGAAAAAACCAGAAACAGATCTCCTGCAATATGAGTATCAGAGTCTTATGTAACATCATTAAACATCCTCCTTAGCCAGCTGGAACTCAAGGAATTACTTTCTAATCAATTGATGTTTATTATTTTCCTGGTTACATAGATACTTAAGAAATCTTTTCCTAAAGAACAAATATTCTTTGATTTGTGCTTCATTCAGTCCTCTGTTTGCTATTTAATCACCTACTAAATGCATAGATAACATTGGACTCTTCCACACAGAATTGGGCCTAAATCCCTAAACTTTTCTTTTCCACCAAGAATCCCATCATACCAAATTATCTTTATTTCCCTTTTCTTTTCTTTTCTCAGACATTAATTCTGTAATTTTCAGATTGTTCCCAAATAATCTCACCTTTTCTCATCCAAATCTGACCATAAATAACACAACACATTTCTGGCTGTCACCCACAGAAAAATAGTCCTGAAACCTAAACACTGTTTGGTTCCTGCTTCTCTAGAGCAAACAACACTAATTTTTCAATATCAACTCCTGCTGACTAAGCAGAGTTTAAAAGAAGTAGAGGTTACAAAATAGAGAATATTTTGGTTATATTGGAAATATGAGCCAGAACGCCTGACATGAGTTGCTAAGTAGAAACCTATTTTGTTCTTATGTCATAAACACCATTATTTGTCTTTTAAGCTCTCCCAGTCTTTCTGGAAACTAAACTCCCCTACTTTTTATTTGAAACAGGGCCCTTCTTGAAACCCAATACACATGAATATTCCTTATTGGTTTATCAAGCCCAGAAAACATCAAAGACCTAAACATAAGAGATAAAAATTATAAACTCTTAGAAGAAAATATTGGAGAAAATCTTCATGATATTGGAGTTGACAACAACTTCATGGATACGCTACCCAAAGCACAGGCAACAAAAGAAAAAATAGATAAGTTGGACTTCATCAACATTAAGAACTTTAGCACATCAAAGAGAGTAAAGAGAGCAAAAACAACCTGCTAAATGGCAGAAAATATTTGCAAATCATATATCCGATATGTGATTAACATCCAGAATATAAAACACTACAAATCAACAATGAAAAGATTAAATAACCCCCTCAAATTGGCAAAGGACTTGAATAGACATTTCTCTAATGAAGATAGTGAAATGGCCATTAAGCATATAAAAAGATGCTTAACACATTTAATCATTAGGGAAATGCAAATCAAAGTCACAATCAGATACCACTTCATACCTACTATGATGGCTATAGTTTTAAAAGTGGAAAATAACAAGTGCTGGCAAGGATGTGGTAAAATTGGAATCCTTGTGCCTTATTAGTGGGAATGAAAAGTAGTGCAGCCACTGTGGAAAATAGTTCATGGTTTTTGAAGACATTAAGCACAGAACTACCATATGACCCAGCAATTCCAAACCTAGGTATATATCCAAAGGAATTGAAAGTAGGGGCTGAGCACACTCCCTACCACTCTGGGAGGCCAAAGCAGGAGGATTGTTTGAGCTCAGGAGTTCGAGACCAATCTGAGCAAGAGTGAGACCCCATCTCTATAAAAAATAGAAAAATTAGCTACTCTGGAGGCTGAGGCAGGAGGATTGCTTGATTGTGGGAGTTTGTAGTTACAGTGAGCTATGGTGATGCCACTGCACTCTAGCCTGGTTGACAGGGTGAGACTATGTCTCAAAAAAAAAAAATGAAAGAAAGTAGGGACTTGAACATATATTTACACACCAATGTTCATAGCAGCATTATTCACAATAACCAAAAGGTGAAAACAACTCAAATGTCCATGGACCAGGATAACAAATGGATAAACAAAATGTAATGTATACATAATACATACAATGGAATATTATTCAGCCTTGAAAAAGATGCTGACACATGCTATAACATGAATCAATTTTGAAAACATTATGCTAAGTTAAATAATCCAGAAACAGAAGGACAAATACTGTATGATTTCACTTATATGAAGTACTTAGGATAGGCAAACTCATATAAATAGAAGACAGAATAGAGATTACCAGGAGCTGGGGAAGGGGGAAAAGGAGAAGTTATTGTTTAATGGGCAGACAATTCTTGTTGGGGATAATGAAAAAGTTTTGGGTATGGTTAAGGGTGATGGTTACACAACATTGTGAGTGTTGTTGACTGAATTACACACTTATGTATGGTTAATATGATAAATATCATGTTTATTTTACCACAAAAAAAAAAGAAAGAAAAAGAAGAAAGTAAGGAAAGAAAACAAAAGACAAGAAAAGGAAAGAAAGAAAAGAGAGGAGAAGAGAAGAGAAGAGAAGAGAAGAGAAGAGAAGAGAAGAGAAGAGAAGAGAAGAGAAGAGAAGAGAAGAGAAGAGAAGCCCTCTCACCCTTTAGATGGGAGCTGGGGAAAGAGAGAGTTCTGTGTTCTTGGCGGCAGCAGTCTGGAATGGAGTTTCTGCCTTGCTAAGCTGGGCCCAGGGAGAAAAGCAGCAGTCTTGTATCAAGCAAACACTACAGACTCTTGCCAATCTTCTCACATTTTTATAGATTGTTTTTGAAAAGAGGTTTCTTCTTTTGCTGTTTGCCCTTACGACCATTTTCAGAGGGTATAAATAGTCATTTTTCTATAATTCTCACAAGTTTCACTGGGAAGTGAGTTAGCAGAGCTCCTATTTTGGTCATGGCAGAAGTCGGTCATGGCAGAAGTTGGTCATGGCAGTTGATTTTCCATGTCAAATGTTGATTATGTCATTTAATTTGAAGGAATGGTTATAACATTGTTACATTGGTTATAAAATGAAATCTTTAGGATTAAAATGTTTTCTTAAGAAACGTGGCCACATTACTAGAAACCAAGGTGTTTCTCCCCCACCCCGCATGGGATTTTTAGTAACTCCATCGCTGTCCTTTTTTTTTTTTGAAAAACTGAAGCTTGACAGACATTTCATTATTTGGAGGGAAAGGCAAGGCTATACAGAATCCCTACTGCATGCTTGAATAAATGCATGCATGAATGAATGGTTTTATTTATGAATATGGTAGCCATTTCTTACTGTGTGCTTTTATAGCAAGAGTCCCTCTGTACCAGCCTATTCCTGAATCCCTAATTCTACCATTCAAATGCTTAGTTTGGGCTGCTATAATAAATCACCAGAGGCCGGTGGCTTAAGCTGCACACATTTCTTTCTCAAAGTTCTGGAGTTTGGGAAGTCCAACATCACAATGCAGGCAGATATGGTATCTGGTGAGGGCCTGCTTCCTGGCTGTCTCGTATCCTCACATTGTTAGGTCTGGTGACAGGTAAACAGCTGGGGGGGGAATGGCTAAGGGTGTAGAGCGGAACCGAATTGTAGCTGGGAACTGTTCCCTAGTGGGAACATACATGGTGAAAAGTTCCTAGTAACCTTCAACTGACTTAGAGGTCATTACCATCTAATTAGCATAACATGGGTGGAGCTTCATGGAAAATTCTAGAAAAGATGCATGTGCAGGAAGGGAAACTATTATACGGCCTATCCTGTTATGCAACCTGTCATGTGATCTGTTATATAACACCAACGTGTCAGTTACACCCAAAAGCCAGAAAGGCAGCCAGAGGAAAGGCGCAAACTAATGGGTTTCTAAAAGCCTCCAGCGTCCTTTTCCACTCCTGAACACTGACCGTTTCCACTCTGGAACTTATTTTCCTTTTGTGTAGCTTCCTTTATTTTCATTATTTCTTTTATATGATAAACTGTGTTAAGTTGCTCTGTGTTTGTGATCACTCCATCAGAGCTTTATTTAATGAAAATAGATAGTATCGTGCGAGTGATATATTCCAAACCAAATATAAACTTTTAGAGAAAAAAAGGAGAGGCAGGTGGGAGAGGTTGGGGGCCCGGGCGATCCATTGCTTGGAGCTCGGCTTAGCCAGGCTGGGGGTCCTGCGAGGGGCTGGTGAATCGGCGCTCGGCCGGCCTTCGAGCTGCCGGCATAGAGGTGAGGACTGGGGCGCGGACGCCCCGCGGGGAAGGTAGGGAGCGGTGCCGGACGCTCGCGGGGAGTCAGGGTCGGGGTCCAGCCGTCGAGGCAGTGGCCTGCCTCTGGAGCTGTCTGCCCGGCAGGCGGCGGGCGGGCGCGGTTTGTTGTCGGCCAGCCGGCCCCAGCCCCCTCGCCCACGCCGGGCTCCTCAGCCGCGTTTCCAGTCAGAACGCGGCGAGGCCTGAGGCGCGCTCCGGCGCGGGGTGGCCCGGCTCCCGCTCGGGTGCGACTCCCACAGAGCTGGCTGAGTGGGGTTTTGTTCTGGTGACTCCTGGAGTCTGTGTTTGTGTTCAGGTGTGTGTCGCCCCCTGCGCGAGAGCTGGTGGGGCTTGCGCATCTGTTCTAGACGTCTTGTTTCACAGCGATGGGAACTGAGATGGGGGGGTGAAGTGACCGGCCCCAGCGCTGGGGACTTGGGCCACACACGGGCCCTAAGGCTTCTGCCTTGTGGGTAGGAGACTGGGCGGGCTTGCTTGGATTTAAGATATGCACTAGGAAATCCACAGGGATATTTTTGTCTTAGGTCCTCATTCGGTTCCAGGCCATACCCTTCCACTGCCCCGTCATACCTGGGGAGAGGGAGTGAGATCTGTGGCTCTGGTAATCGTCCTTTCTCTGGCTGAGTCTCTTGGAATAACTTGTTCCCATTCCCTTATTTGTCAAATTCTCTGCAGTCGTGTATGATGGTCGGTTAATCCGGTGAATGTTGGTCTTGCTTCTTCACTAACGATTTCTAGCAAATCAATAATTTATGTATAACTTTCTGCACTTTTGAAATAAGAAGTATGTTTCTGAGAGTAAAAATTGTAAGGAATAACTAATAGATCTGAAATTTTATACAAGTAAAGATTATAAGAAAGAAAATGGTAAATTGTCATTAATATAATTAGAGAAGGTGCAGGTGGGGTCCAAAGGCATCAAATTATGTAGTCACAAAAATAGTTAAAAGTGACTAGAGTGGAACAGACATTTTAAAATAAAATAAAGTCACTTGGGGAGGATATTGTTTATTTTTTTTGCAATATAATTTTTTACCACATGCTGAAACTAGAACTTTGTAATAAATAATCTAACGTGAAGAAATTTAGAAAATCTGAATCTAAACCTAGAATTTAAATTTAATTAATTCAAAATTTAGCATCCCTTCACATCACAAACTCTAACTGAAATGCAGGAAGATCACTTTTAGGGCCTGTATTTAAAAAGAAAAAAATATTTACGTAATGAAAGTGCAAAATTCATCACCTTTAGAACCTTCATGATTTGATGACATCAATCCTGAACTAGAAAAAAATTCACATTTTTAAACAGAACATTAAAGTTTTTTTTTTTATACATCAGATAGGAGCGAAAGACTTAATACTGCTCTGAACATTAACGTTTTGGAGGGTAAAATTTTAAGTTTCAGAATTAATGGAAAATTATTTTTATTTAATATTTTTTAATAAACTGATTATTGCTAATACATTTATTCCACAGTGAATACATATGAACCATCTACTATGTGCCAGGCACTGTTCTGGGTAATTGGAATATATTAGTGAGCCAAAGTCCCAGCTTGCTTTCAGGGGAGATAGATAGTAAGCAACTAAACATAATGTCAGTTATCAACTCATTATGAAGAAAAATAATTCAGGATAAGGGGATGAATAATATTAGTTAAGGAATTTTTTTCATAGGGGTATATCAGAATTAAAATATATACATAATATTTTTATTCTGAACCAAAACAAATTGTATTCTTGTATATGCTAGAACTATAAATTAAAAGTTCTTTTGAAAATATTTGCTGTTTATATAGGTTTTTCAATTATAACATTTTCCCCAAATAATTTAAATTTGTAGTTTTATTGTCTTATTTGCAGTTTCTTTTGGAATAAAGAATTCAAGTACGTAAATGTTAGCCTAAAGATTTCCTACTTAAATTCTGAGGTAGCAAAGCCATATATAAAAGTGGTCTGGTGAATTTTAATTTAGAAAAAGGTTTGTTTTTGTTATTGTTGTTTAAAACCATACAATTTTTCTAAACCTAGAAAGGGAACATTATATTTGTTACTTTGTGGACAATATAAAAACATGATTAGCATTTTCATTTATACTTTTTCAGTTGTTTTCAAGTTCTAAAATTGTTTACTTAAAGATGTTAAAGACTCTGTTAGCATATTTTTGAATGACTGCCTTCTGTCTCCTGTCCTATTATCCTAGGCTTCTATTTTTCATACAGTTAGATTGTTTGACATTTATAGAACCACACTAATTTGTTTCATTTTTTTCTTTTTACTATTTCATTCTGTTGGTGACTAATTAGTAAATTGAGATAAATTAAGAGTGATTAAATTAAACCGATGGAAGGAAGAAACAGTCCTAAAGTATATACAGGTTTAGTCTTCTTACCAGTAGCATTTTGTCAAGGGGTATGGATGAAAACATTTCTCCATTGCTGCATGACTACGGCTTGTATCTTACCCCACATCAGGGAGTATTCAAAATTGGACAGACATAATCTGACACGGTAATGTGGTTTTCTTCACAAGATGGCGCTAATATAGTTTCTTTGATTTTAGTTTCTATCCTGAGGACAAATTTGCAGTGCATTAACTATCACAGAGAAGTAGAAATGTGATTTATGGTTTATGATTTGTGCATTTTATTTCATGTTTTGTCATATAGAATGTTCTATCATGTTTCAGAATTTAGGAAAAAATTGGGATGTAGTGTTGATGTGCAGGGAGAAGTAATTGCAATGTAAAGGGAGCGATGCATATATCTGTAAAAATGGTCTCCTATCACATTTGAGTCTTTGTTCAGCCCTGGTTTTTTGTTATATTCATAGGTAGCCGATGCTGAACGTTTTTATCCTTTACATTTAGATACCATCTGTGAATGTAAAAATTATCTTTTTTAAAAGAATGTAAACGTATATGTATTACATAACATGAATATAAATATACATAATATGTTAAGTCTGTAAATTTTTTATTTGGGGAAGGTACAAACACATGCAAAAGGTAAACAATATTATAATAAATCCCATGTACCTATTACATAGCTTTAGCAATTATCAACCCATTGCCAATATTAAATCATCAGTACTTCTCCCTCTACCTTTCCCCATTTATTTTGAAGCATATCCCTACATATATACATAGTATACATATTCACAATAAAATGTACTATCTTACCTCAGAAATAATGGTATGAACAAAATATTTAGAGTCAAAGGAATGATTAATTCTGTCAAGAGGTCAAATTCAGAGAAGCCTTTGAAGAAGAAATGACATTTGACCTATACCTTGAAGGATGAATGGGAATTTGTCATATGGAGAATAGAAGAAAACACATTGTAAGCATTAGTGTCTTATTAAGAGAGGGGTGCAAGTGTGAAAATACATGAATGAGTGGAGAACAGAGAATAATGTATTTGAATATTGAGGAATTTTGGAGGAAGTTGCAGAAGATAAAACTGAGAGGATGGTCTGTGGTTATATTTTATAGGACATTGTGAGAAATTAATAACTATAGTTTTCCTATCCAAAAATATTTTTCTATATCCTTTTAAATAATATATAAATTACTTTTTTATGTTTTGTAGATTTATGACAAAGTCCAGTTTTCAACAATGCTGAAGTCAAATAACTGCTTATTTTCTTTGGAAAATTGGTTTTTTGAAAAACCAGGTGAAGTTGAAAAGTAAGTCTGTCTTAAAGAATGATAACATAGTGTATTTTTAGAGGGTTATTTTCTCCAATTTTAGGAAGTTTTAATTTTCTCTCTGGTAAATAAAAAGTGAAGGATCAACAGAATGATGTTTCAGTTATATATTTGGTAAACATGGAATTCAGATATAAGGGAATAACTGAAGTTTAACATTTTGAATGTTATAATTTTTTAAATAGAATAGATTTTTACCTATTTGGCTTCCATTTATTTGTATTTCTGGTTTGTTCAAATTATTTTTGGCCAAGGTAAAGACTGGAAATAAAAGTCAAAGAGTAACTCAGGACAAGGAATGATGGTACCTTTTGGAAACAGAATGGGCAGTGTGCCAAAGGCCAAGTATGATAGGAAATTCAGTACAGGCAGGAAGTAGGGGTGGAAATAAGATATGAGACTAAAGGAAACAAGAAGAGAGAGTAGGTAGTCTGTTAAATACTGGATTTTATGGATTTTCACATGTGAATTGCTCTCAATTCTGAATTTTCTATGTATATGTTCTATGCTATTAACATATTTTAATGAAGCATATTTATTGCCTCATTCTTTCATTTATTTATTCAAATATTGATTGAATGATGAAAGGGATATAAAAAGGATGAAATAGACTTTTACTTCAAAAACATTAAAATCTAGTATAGGAGATTAAATACTCATATGGAAAGGTCATTAATAAATAATGTGGCTATGTAATTCATCATTTAGACTGAGATACTTTTGAGAGGGAAAGAGTACATCCAACTGGGACAACAGGTGTTAATCAGAACTGGCCTATGCAAATTTTAGAACATATTCAAAGGTCATCTTTCTAACAATACAAAGTCAACAGTATGTACAAAGCAAATGATAAGCATATGTTTATGCAATGAAATTTCAGATTTGGAAGAAAAGTCATCTTTGGCCACATGATCAGGTCAGGCTTTGGGGTAGTAGGGGGAGACTTCAGCAGGCTTTGAAGGATTTGCTAATTGCTATAGGGAGAGAGGAGGTTGGCGTTTGAAGGCACAGTATTATAGCAAGACAAAAAGAATGAGATGGGACAGTTCATGGTACTTTTACAGAATAGTGTATAGAGAAATTTCCTAGAGTACTATTCATAAAGGAAAAACATTGGTACATAAATTTAGAAAAGTAAACAGAGTAAGGGTAGATTTTGGTGGGCATTAAATTCCAGAACAAGGATCTTGGACATAATTCTCTATGTCTTAAAAGTCATGGAATTAAATCAACAGTTACCAAATAGTAAATTATACTGTGCTAAGTACCACTGATGTAAATGGAAATAAAAACAAAACTGTTAAGTGTTTACAGTCTAGAGGGGGTATTAGATATCTACCTGTCTATCTATCTGTCATCTCTCTACATGCCTCCCCCAACAATACAGGGTGGACTATAATAAATATAGGTTCAGTCTGTAAGAAGAGGGAATGGTGGCTGGTTGTGGTGGCTCACGCCTATAATCCTAGCACTTTGGGAGGCTGAGGTAGAAGGATTGCTTGAGGCCAGGAGTTGGAGACCAGCCTGAGCAAGAGAGAGACCCCGTCTCTACAGAAAATAGAAAAATTAGCTGGGTGTGGGAGCTCCCACACCTGTAGTCCCAGCTACTCAGGAGGCTGAAGCAGGAGGATTGCTTGAGCCCAGGACTTTGAGATTGCAGTGAGCTATGATGATGCCACTGCTCTGTAGCCTGCTTGATAGAGTGAGATCTTGTCTCAAAAGAAAAAAAAAAAAAAGGAAGAAGAAGAAGAGGGAAAGGAGAAAAATCTTTGGGAACCTAGGTAGATATCTTGGAAAAGTTAGGATTTGAGTTGGGCTTTCAATGAATATAAACTGTAATGTCTAGCACAATGCCTGGCACATAGTACTCAGTAAATAATTATTACTGGATTAATGAATGAATAAAATAGTGGAGCTTTCTACAGGTAGATATAGGGGGTGGAACAGGGCACAGAGGCAAGCAAAATAAAGTGAATATCTTTGAACAAAGTTGAGAAGAGACAGGATGTATTATCTATTTGATATACAGCAAGTAGTTCAGTTGGCCTGGACTATAAGGTATGTATAGGAGAGTTAAAACAATAAGTAGTCTAAGGTCACTAGGAAGTTTGGCATTCTTTGGAAGCCACAGAAGAATTTGGAGTAATATGATGAAAACAATTCCAAATGAAGGTAGTAAAAATGTGTACAATATAGTAGAGACAAAGCCTCGAGGCAGTGAGGGCAGTGAAGATACTATTGCTCTCAACCAGATATAACTTGATTAGAGCCTTGATTATGATAGTGGCAGTGGAAATATAAAGGAAATGATGAATTCAAGAAGCATTATAAGGAAGATACAGTAAAAGTTGGTATGTGTCCAGTTATAGTGAGTAAAAAAGATTATACTATAGTTTGGATCCTGGGAGAATGATGGCACCTCTGGAAAAAAATTGAGAAATCATGAGGAGGCTGAATAGTAGATCTATTATCCTCTTTCTTGGATCTTCTGGAATAGTTCATGTGCAGAAACAAGTTAACATAGCAGGCCTAAACTGCTATTCTTGAAACAGTCTACTTGCAAGGCTGGCTTATGGCTACAGTCTGAGAACTTAAATTTTAGGAAGATTCCCACCATTAACTGATAACAGTGGCTTACTGTATCTAAACTGTTTATACAAATAGTATGGTTTCTGCTGAACACCTGCTTTTCTTCTGGGATTCTGAAATTTAGGTACGTGCCAGACGGGTTGCTTGCATGATTAGCCCCTAATAAAAACCCTGGGCATTGAGTCCCTAATGAGCTTCCCTTCTTTGGCAACATTTTACGGGTGTCGTCACAACTTATTACTGGGAGAATTAAGTACATCTTTTGTGACTTTGCTGGGAGAGATCCTTGAAAGCTTCTGTCTGTTTTCCCTTGGGCTTTGCCCTATAGCCGTGAGTAGGACTATATACAGAGTCCTATGAATCATTCTAGGGAATCATTGAACTGGCGGTGATATTGGGAACCCTCTGACAAAATTTTTAATAATCTGGCCTATTGTCAGACATTGTCAGATATGTGTTGTAGATTTTTTATTTGGAAAATATTGCCATAGTAGCTATGTGCTAGGTGCTATAGGAGACAGAAAAATAAAAGACTAAGTCTCTCACTTTAGAGTGCTTACCATCCCAAATGAAGAGATAAGAAATAAATCATAAAATTTTTGGGACTTGGTATAGATAGAATATATAGTGCTGTTCTCAACTTTATTTTCTTTCACCTAACACTTATCTTTTTGTCCTAATGAAGGACAAGTCAAGTCTGGAAAAGAATCATTAAAACAGTATTAATTGATAGGATCACAGCTGAAAAATAAGGAGGGGTAAAGATGCCAACAGGGTGGCAAAAATCTTATCAATTACTGTAGGGTTATAAAGAGATTTTCAATTTCAACTGGTTTCTCAGATTTTCTGTGGTTTGTAGATGGTTCTGGACCAAGGATATTTGGGTTAGGACATTAATTTGTAATAATGTTGTAGGAAAACTCTAGAATACCAGTAATGGTATCATTTATACATTGATGACCCATGATTAGTTGTGAGGTATGTCATAAGTAATTTGATACTTGTAATAGTTAAAATGCTAAAGTTTGAGAATGATTCACTACCTTTATTTAAATATGGGAGCAGATTTACAATTCTTGTTATTAGAATTTTAATTGGAGAGATAGAGATGGAGTTATTGCCATTATTTAGGTAGCATATCTCTCATATAGCAGTATCCTTAATCCTATGACACATAAAGAAAAAATGTTGAGAATGCTGCTGTGTAGGGATAAATCAAAGTGCTGACAGAAAGTTAGTTTACAGAATGTTTATCTAAGATTCAGTAATTAAGTAATGTTTAATATATATAGTTTCTGATGTTATATCTTTATTAACATATATATTCACATTTTTATATTTTATATAGCCATCCAGACAATGAAAAGTCATTGGATTGGTTTCTACCTCCGGCTCCACTGATTTCAGAAATTCCAGACACTCAGGAATTAGTGGAAGAAATAGAAAGTCATAAACTATTATGTAAGTTAGCACATATTTATTATGAAGCTAAACCCATGTAGTTCATGTCAATATTAAATAGCCCTGATTTGATCATTACACATATCAAAATATCACATATACCCAAGAAATATGTACAATCATTATATAAAATGATAAAATTCCTTTATTTTAATGAAAATAATAAAATGAAAGTCAGAGACTTCTTATACATAATAATGCTCACCAAATCTTAAAATCTAAAACATTGTCCTTCTTCATACATACATACACATATATATGTATGCATATTTATGCACAGTAAGCTATCACACACACTTATTTTGACTAATGTTCTCTGAATATTTTTTTCATCTTGCTATTAAAATTCAATCACCACTGTTCCGTTTGCCTTGCCCTTTACTAAAGGTAACCAAATCCCTGAAGTATATTGAATGACAAAAGCAAGATGGAGAAGATTATATATAGTTTGATACCATCTTTATAAAGCTCTAAAACAAGAACAAACAATATATGTGATCTAACATAATATTGGTAAAATTTTAATTTTTTAAATTGGGTCATGGGTTCATGCATATACATTTTAGTAAGCTTCATAATTTATATAAATGGTTTATACATAAATATACTCTTGTATCAAGTAATATATAACACATATAGTATACATGTAGTATTTTATATATACATAGATGCTAACGCAAATTTAAGCCATAATAAAGTCTCCAAACTCCCACTAAACCTCCAAAGATCCTTATAAAGTCTCTGTAAAGAAACCTTTGAAATTCTGCCACCTTGATGAAGACATTCCTTTATCTTGATTTTAAAAGCAAGATTACAAACTTAAAAGCACTGTGTCTTATATTTTAATACTGGATCATATTCAGTAGCGTTTTATATGATTGGCTATTGTATTTTTGTGTGTAAATTATTTATATAAGTTTTACAATCTTCATAATTATAGTAGATAAAATAGTTAAATATTATAATTATGTTATTAAATTATGGGTCAGGACTTAAACCTATTTATAATATAGGTTCTACATAAATTTAAAATTTATTTTCAATAATTCTGAATTAATTTGAGTGTTCTTGAGTGATGTAATATGCCATAAGAGTAACAATCACCTATATTTTAAAATCAGATATGGTATTATTTTATTATTGTATTAATACTTTTCTTTTGGCTTTCATATTTAACTGATAAACTCTTTTGAAATTTTTTATTGAATTTTTTCATCATTTTGAAAGTTATTTTCATGGAGAACATGTAATAATATATTCCTTTTTTGTAGGTCAAGAAAAGAGACCAAAAATATTAACATCAAATTTAAAGATAACTAAAGAAGACACAAATTATATTTCACCAACACAAAAAATCCAATTAGCCTTCCCTTCTAATAAATATGAACAAGATGATCTAAATTTAGGAGGGGTAGGTAACAATGACGTATCACATGTTGCTGGCAAGCTGACATATGGTTCTTGTCAGAAACATAAAAATCACATTGTCCGTGGGATAGCACCTGAGCAAAATGTTCCTGATGATACAAAATTAGTTAATTTTGCAGAACATAAAGGAGAGAACATATCAGCATTCCGGAAAAGGTAATTAATTAAATGAAATAAATAATATTCAATGAATAAAGTTGAATATTTATGTATACATCCAAGAGTATTAAATATGGCAGAATCTAAATGAGAAAAACAGCAAAATTCTGTCTTCTAAATAATTCTGGACAGTCTCCATTCCTGCTACCACAGTCCTAGTCCTACCCACAAAAATAACCATAATTGTAATATGTAACCATTTTATCTACTACAAATGATACCATCACAGTACAGGTGGGACATGGGGATCTTCATTTTTAATAAAGTTTCCATTTGATTGTTAATACACACTAAAGTTTGAGAATCATTTTCCTAAAGCCCTCAGTTTTAAGGTGGTGGGGTGAAATTAGATTTTCTTTTCTTTAAAAGTTCATTTTGACCCCAATATGGAGGTTGAATTAGAAGGGAATTAAAATATATTGTGAAGAGCCACTTAAAAGGTTATTTTATTAGTCTAGGTACGAGAAAATGGTAGCCTGATGTAGGACTGTGGTAGCAGGAATGTTAAAAGTCTAGAATTATTTAGGAGGTAGAATTCCACAGGACTTAAATGATTATTGGATATGAGATCTGACTTCTGGGTTTCTGGTTTAAGCCAGGATGATTAAGGTCAGTAATGCCATTTCATGATACAGAGAACTATAAAGAACAGGTTTGGGGGAAGGTGATGAGTACAGCTTTGGACATGTTGATTTTTGAACTCTTAAAAATAGTTCAAAAAGACAGTTGGATATATGAGTTCAGGATAATAAAAAGTCTAGTTGATAGTTTATGATATAGGAGATAAGGTTATCTGTGGTGTTGGAGGGAAAAAGTGAGGGTATTGAGCAAGAATGAGAAGAGTGGAAGAAATTATGGAGAATGGGAAAGCAATGTAATTAGAATTAGGATTGCTGGATACTATAAAGGGCCCATTTGAGGTCGAGGTCTATAATTTTTTTATACCAGTTGTATTAAGATATAATCCACATATCATAAAATTCAACCTTTTGAAGTGTACAATTCACTGATTTTTATAATATTCACATAGTTGTGCAGCTATCACTTATCTCATTTTAAAACATTTTCATTGCTTACAAAAGAAACCACATACCAATAAATAATGTATAGTTTCTCTACATCCCTTTCTCCCCTCAGCACTTGGCAACCACTAATCTACTTTCTGTCTCTATAGATTTGCCTATTCTAACCATTTCATATAAATTGAATCATACAATACAATATCTGGCTATTTGTGTCTGGCTTCCTTCATTTAGCATAACATTTTCAAGGTTCAGTCATATTGTGTCGTCTATTAGTACTTCATTCCTTTTTATGGTGGAAAAATAGTTTGTCGAATGGATATATCACATTTATTTAATCTGTTTATCAATTTATGGACATTTGGGTTGTTTCTACTTTTTGGCTATTGTGAATAATGTTGCAATGATCATTTGTGTACGAGTTTTTGTATGAATATATGTTTTCAGTTTTTTTGGATATAAACATAGAAGTAGAATTGCAGGGTCATATGGTAATTCTATATTTAACTTTTTTGAGGAATTGCCAAGTTGTTTCCCAAAGTGGCTGCACCACTTTACAATCCCATCAGCAATATATGAGGGATCCGGTTTCTTCTTGTCTGTCTTTTTGCTTATAGTCATCCTAGTAGTGAAGAGGTATTTCATTATGCTGTTGATTTGCATTTTCCTAATGACTAATTGTCTTAATTAGTTTGGGCTGCTATAATGAAATACCATAGACTGGGTGGTGTAAATAACAAACATTTATTTCTCATTGTTCTGGAGGCTGGAAGTCAGAAATCAGGTTACCAGCGTGTTTGGGTTTTTGGTCAGAGCCTTCTTCCTGGTTATGTTCTCACATGGTCTTTCTCTGGTGCATGCACGGGGAGAGAGAGAGAGATCTCATATCTTGTCCTCTTTTTATAAGGGCATTAATTCCATCATAGGAAGCTATCCTCATGACCTCATTAAACCTAATTAACTCCCAGAGGCCCCACCACCAAATACCATAACATTGGGGATTAGGGTTTCAACATATGAATTTGGTGGAGACATAAACATCTGGTCCATCAATGTTGAGCATCTTTTCATGTGATTATTGGCCATTTATTTGTATTTCTTCTTTGGAGTAATGTCTATTCGAATCCTTTGTATATTTTTTAATTGGGCTATTTGTCTTTTTATTGTTGAGTTGTAAACAGTCCTTTAAATATTTTCAATAAAAATCCCTAATCAGCTATATATTTTGCAAATACTTTCTCCTGTGGATTGTTTTTCACTTTTTTGATGGTGTCTTTTGCAGTACAAAAGTTTTAAATTTTGATAAAGTGTAGTTTATCTAATTTTTCTTTTATGCTTTTGCTCTAGTGGTATTTGGTATTACTATGATTGCTTATATTTTTTGTGTCTTATCTAAGAAACTGTTGCCTAATCCAAGATCATGAAGATTACTCTTACATTTTCTTCTGAGTTTTAAGGTTTTAGCTCTTATATTTTGACCTATAATCTATTGAGTTACTATTTATATATAGTGAGAACTAGGAGTCCACCTTCATTCTTTTTGCACATAGATAATCAGTTGTTCCAGCACCATTTGTCAAAAAGACTATTCTTTCCCTATTGATTGTCATGGCACCCTCATTGGACTTAAACCGAAGTTTTGTCTGATTCCAAAGTCCATGTTTTACTCAATATCACAACATATAGCTAGGAGTCATCCTATAGCATAAGTGTTTTCCTTGTCCCCAATACCATTTTGTAATTGAATTCTACTATATCATTCGCCAACCTTCTGCTTTTGAATTTTCTATCTTCAAAGATAGAACTGGTGGCATTGGAGGCTACAACTTCACAGAGTTTGTTCTAAATTACATTTTTGTATCCAGTTTTTTGAAAGACTGGTTCTAATAGAAAAACATGTCATTGAGATTAATAGTAAAAATAATTTAGAATGTATTCTGTATTTGCACAGTGCTTGCTTGGATGTCATTCCTTACAGAATTCTGTAAGACTGATACCTGCTTTTATTCCCATTACTTATTCTATAAGATGTGAGTGTTGTATTAGGAACCTTAATTGTTACTTTATCCCTTAGTGCTATTATGAACAAATTATTTTGATAGATTGTCTTTTTATCAGTTGAATATAATGTAGTCATAAAGATGGTATTTCCTTATTTTCTAGAATTTTGCAAAGAAGTATTTCTTAAACTAAAATGGTTATTGGATAGTGTTTGGGGTGAATTGATCTGCTAATATACTTCATTTATATCCCTTCCATTTTGGGGGAGGACATACAACCCTGATTTGATTGGCTAGGAAATATATATATGTTTTATCAGGTAGCTTCTTTGGAGCCAAATGCAGTTGGTGACAACTTTTAATTCATGACAAATATATTAATATATTCCTATAAATTTAACATAAGTATGTTAATATATTTCTATAACTTGAATTACTTCAGTTAAATTTAACTACTATTAGGTGAATAAAAGTCTCTTTTACTGTAACTATATTTAGTGGCTTTTTATCTCTCTTAAGCACTTTACTGACTTTAAATGGTACATTAGTAATCTATTGTGTAACAAATTATTCCAAAACTTAGTGGCTTAAAACAACAATAAACATTTATTTCTCACAGTTTCTGTGGGTTAGGAATTTAGAAACAACTTAACCAATAATTCTGGCTTAGTGTCTCTCATGAGAATGTGCAAAGATATTAGGGGCCTCCCACAAGGAAGCTACAATCAAAATGTTAGCCAGGCTGCAGTCATTTGAAAGCCTGACAACTACTCTAGGATCCATTTTCAAGGTGACTCACCCTCCTTGGCTGGCAAGTTTGTGCTGGTTGTTGACAGGAGGCCTTCGTACTTCTCTACTTGGGCCTCTTATATGGTTGCTTGAGTGTTCTTCTGACATGGTGGCTAGGTCCCTACAGAATAAGAGATCTAACAGACCATGTGGAAGGGACAATGTCTTTTTTAACCTAGCCTTGGAAATCACACACCTGCACATCTACAGTACTCTACTAATTACACAGGCCAATCCTAATTCAGCAATTCAATTTGTAGGAGATTGCAAAAGGATGAGGATCAGATAAAGATCATTGGGGCCAGTTTGGAGGCAGGATACCACAAATAGATTTATCTGAGTTTTAGGGAAGTGAAAAGACATAATTCTGTGGTAAACTTAGCAACTCATATTTCAGGAGAATGATTAACTTTTTTGTTTGAATAAACTATAATCTATCAGTATTTTTAAAGGGGCCAATTTTGTGCTAGTTTTTCACATTCTAAACAATTGTTACAAACATGTTGTGGGTTTTCTTTTTGCAGATTATTTAAAATATCTGATGATATACATGGAAGTACATATTCCAGTGACAGTGCAAACTTGGACTCTCACATTGGTTCAGTGAAAATTGTTCAAACAGAAATGAACAAAGAGAATTCAAGGAACTATAGCAATAGTAAACAGAAACCTCAATATTCTGCGAATGTGTTTATGACAAATGATGCTTTTTCTGATTTTAAAATTGGAGAAACTATATTCAAAGCACCATCTTTTTCAGTTGCTTCCCAGCCTCATGACATTCAAGGTAATTCATTGTTTTTCTTCAGTTGGTTTTATAAAAGTACAAACTAATCTGCATTTCTTAGCATAGGGAAAAATATGAAAATATAGTAAATTTGAGAAGGTTACCTCTCTGTGCAATTTCTGCATTTCTTTATTATGTTGCATTATTTTTTAGCTGTACTATGTGTTAAAAATATTTTTAGCTGTGTGTTAAATACTTTTAATTTTGCTCTCAATAAAAAGTTATACAAGTTTTATTGAGACAGTTTTAAGGAAAAGATTAAAAATATATAAATATGTAGGATTTTTTTTTTAGGGGTCACAGAAAATGGTTTAGGTTCCTTGAAGGCTGTCACAGAAATTCGTATCCTTTAAATTATTTACAACAACTGCTTTATATTTATGAAATAATAATTTTTAAACATTTTGTGTTTCTATTTATTTTGGTTGACAAAGAGGGAAAAGTGAATCTTTTGGGTCATATAAGAGATAAATGTATGTAATAGTGCTACTCTAAGTGTGGTTTGCAGACTGGTGGCAATTTATGAACTGTTTATCAGTCTATGACAAGATAAGTACCCAAAACAGATTTGTAATTGGCAGAACTTTGAGCATATTTATTTATAAATAGATATGGATAATTTCTTATACTTTGGGTAAGAACAACCATATGGTTAAACTGGGTAGGGGAAATGGATGGGAATGAAACATTTTGTAGATTAGGGATATTTTTACAAATCTAATATTTTTGAAAGAACCTAATTTGGAGTTTAGACATATAATACAATTTACATGTCTGGGCATTTCCAGTGTAAATATTTTGAGTATATATGTATGTTCTAGAGGTAACATCCTCTTTGCTTCTTTAATACCCAGTATACCTATAACAGTGTACTTATTCTGTTTTAATTCATTGGCTTGAAGGTGAGGATCATGCCTTATTTATCTTCCTATCTCTAAAGACATTAAAAGGCAGATAAAGTAAGGAAGTTGTTCTGGCAAAGGAGTAGCCATGAGCAAGGGTGAGATAAAGTGTGGAATATGTGTGGAATGACTAAGCATCCAGTTTGGCTGAAGTAAAAGATATGATTAAAGAAGTAATAGGAGATAATGTTAGATAGATATCTTAGGGTCAGATTATGTAATGACATGAATACCAAGGTCAAGGTTTTTTGTTTTTATTTTTAATTTTAAGTTTTTCCCCAGCTTTATTGAGGTTTTATTTACAAATAAAAATTGTATATTGTGCATCATTTTTCTTCTTTGAAGATAAGGATAAGAAGTAATGGGACTTATAGGGTTGCTGTGAATATATGCAGAGTGCTTAGCACAGTGTTGGAGATGTAGTGAGTAGTCAGTCAGTAATGGTAGAAATGATCATTAAAATTCCTTTATCTCTAAAAAAATTGTATATATGTAAGATATACACATGATGTTTTGTTATATGTCTGTATACATTGTGAAAATGATTGCCACAATCAAGCTAATTAATGTATCTATTACCTTACAGAGTTACCATTATCTTTTTGTGGTGAGAATACTTTAGATCTATTCTCTTAGTATCTTATTTTTATTATTTATTTAAAAATTTTTCTTATTTTTGTAGAAATGAGATCATTTCGCATGTTGGCCAGGCCAGTTTGGAACTCCTGGCCTCAGGTGATCCTCCTGCCTTCCAAAGTGCTGAGATTATAGCCATGAGCCAACATGCCCAGTTTGTTTTTATTTTTAATATATCTATTAAGCAACCAGTAATTAAGCAACCAGACACTATGTAATATTTTTGAGTATGTCAAGTTATATCATCAAAACTATACGTTAGGAATTTGGAAATAGTCACTCTATACTAGGGAATGCTCTAGAATCCACAAAAGTTATGGTCTAATTGAAAAAAAACAGAAAGCAAATTCCAGATATTGGACAGATGAGCTAGAGAAATCTAGGCTACAGTGACTCTAATCCTGGGTACTCTGGGGATTATCTGAGATCATTGTGAAGTATGGTTAGAAAATATTTGCCTGGGCCGGGCGTGGTGGCTCACACCTGTAATCCTAGCACTCTAGGAGGCCAAGGTGGGGAGGCCTGCGCAAGAGCGAGACCCCGTCTCTACTAAAAATAGAAAGAAGTTAATTGGCCAGCTAAAAATATATAGAAAAAATTAGCCAGGCATAGTGGTGCATGCCTGTACTCCCAGCTACTTGGGAGGCTGAGGCAGAAGGTTTGCTTGAGCCCAGGAGTTTGAGGTTGCTGTGAGCTAGGCTGACAGCACGGCACTCTAGCCGGGGCAACAAAGTGAGACTCTGTCTCAAAAAAAAAAAAAAAAAAAGAAACTATTTGCCTGACCATTTATGAAGAGTCACCTCTAATGCAGATAATCGAATTCAGTTAAAATGGGGGAAGGGGATAATAAGAGAATTATATGTATGATGTAACTGTAGACATAGCCAGTCTCTAGCACTTTGTTCAATATGGTATCTCAATCCTGCTGCACTTCCTTTTCTCTGGTGATCAAATAAATAAATAAATAAATAAATAAAAATAAAAAATAGATTAATAGTAAGCAGTTAAATATTGAATTATCTGTATGATGGGAGATTCTTCTTAATCCTTTACTGGAAGCCATTCTATGACACTGCCTTTTTATTTTTTGGTCAGTTAAAAAGGCCAAAAACCTTATTTAGTTTTCGGGGAAATATAAGATGCATGTAATCATAAACAAAATACAAAACAAAAAAACCCAAATCTTGCAGTCTAAGCATGCCAAGACAGAACATTTTCTGCAGACCAAGGAGTCCCATCAAAGTGATAAAGGACACCTGGAAAGTGGCAAGCCAAGGGGCTGGAGCACTGCCTTTTGAAGAGTTTTTAAAAAGATCTTTATGCCCTATTAGCACAGCCAAAGTGGTTCTGTTGTCTAGATGTCTTTGTTAGTTAAGACTACTGCCTACACTTATGTCCATTGATTTATTGTCCAAAAAGTTCATTTGCTGTCAAACTCATTGTACTATACCTTGTTGTTTCCAAGTATGTATTTAAAGTGGAAGACTAAATGCTGTTCATGGTGGTTTGAGAGTTTGTGGGTTACTTGGACACAACTTATTTTCTGATTCTTTAAAAATATTTTACTATATTGGAATCCTCAGGACAATAGAAGTTTTGTCAGATTGATCCTGGCACAGTACTCTTGTCATTTTCAGTTCCACAGACATTTTCCCCATTATAACATATAATTGCAGTGACACTGCTGAGAGTTTGTTGGACAAAAGGAAAAATTTGATTTTAAGTCTTGATAGTGATGATAAATGGTGTTAGTATTTGAGTTTTCTCATGAGCTGGAAACCTGATTCTACATCTACTCTGAATCAAAGATTCATTTTTGTGAATATAAATTGATGTGGAACTATCTAATGAGAGAAAAACCAGCATGATGGCCCACTTGTGGGCTTGTTACAAATAAATATTTTATAGAAAGAGACATATTTTGAAGGAAAAATGAGATTCCTTCAAAAGCTGATGGATTTACAAACTCAAAATTGCATTTTTGTTTTGGCAGAAATATTCTGACACTCTGCACAACAGAAAGTAAAATGAAATTAATTACTTGATAAATGCTGACCTATATTAACTAAGTTATTGTGTGTCAGGCATAGTTCTAGGTATTTGGGATATGTCACTTGAGAAAGCAGACAATGAATCTTTGCGGTTGAGGAGCTAACATTCTTGGGATAAGGGCAGGTAAGAGGATAGATCTGAATGATTCTAACAGTATATAAATAAGTCATATAGTATTTTAGAAGATGATGACTATTATGTGAAAAGAAAATATAATAGTAGAGAAGGGTAAAAGGATTAAACTGGAACTATTGGAATCAGGGCTCAGGTGCAGAATTAAATAGAGTAAGTAGGGTAGGCCTCCTTGAGAAGCTCAGATATAATCAATTAAAGGAGGTGGAAGAGCCAAGGAAATATAGAGGCAGAACAGTTTAGGCAGACCGAGGGCCTTATGGCAGTAACATGGCTGATGTTTTTGAAGAACAACAGAGTCCCAGATAGCAGAGGAGGTGAGACAGGGGAGAGTAGTAGAACATGAAGTCAGAGAGACTAAGGTGAAGGAAGATTGGGGAGTGGCAGTGGGAAGACAAGATCATGTTAGGGCCTTGTAACCATATACAAAGATATACAAGAACTGATGAATTGCTGTTGTAATCCTGTTAAAACTTAAATCAGGTCTGATTTAAGTTTTAACAGGATTACAACAGCAATTCATCAGTTCTTGTATATCTTTGTAAAAATGTAATTGTTTAAAAAACTGTATTTTTTTTGGCCGGGCGCGGTGGCTCAAGCCTGTAATCCTAGCTCTCTGGGAGGCCCAGGTGGGCGGATCATTTGAGCTCAGGAGTTCGAGACCAGCCTGAGCAAGAGCGAGACCCCATCTCTACTATAAATAGAAAGAAATTAATTGGCCAACTAATATATATAGAAAAAAAATTAGCCGGGCATGGTGGCGCATGCCTGTAGTTCCAGCTACTTGGGAGGCTGAGGCAGCAGGATTGCTTAAGCTCAGGAGTTTGAGGTTGCTGTGAGCTAGGCTGACGCCACGGCACTCACTGTAGCCTGGGCAATAAAGTGAGACTCTGTCTCAAAAAAAAAAACAAAAACAAAAAAAACTGTATTTTTGTTCTCAGATATATTATTAATAATTATATCTAATTATCTACATCTACATCTAATAATTACATCTGTCTTACATCTAATAGATTATAACAGCTTCAATTATAGGAACTCATTTTCTTCTTGCTTTATAGCTTCCCACTGCTTTCTAAATCTAGAAATGTATTCTGCATATAGTGCTCAATAAATGTAGTTGACATATTATAAAATGAATACCATATAAGTATAAATATATTCCAAGCTGGCAATAGACCCTCACCTTGGAGAGGGGACAGTTTATTCTTCTTATCTACTAATATTTTTGAACTTTCTTATAGGGGAAAGATGATTTAATTTCTTCTTTTTGAGCTAGTACAATTAAATCCACCACTTAACCCACCTAAATTATCAAAAACAAAGGGATTCAGTAACACACACCAGCTAATGAGGCACAATGAATAGTTAGTAAGTGAAATTATGAACATTAAAGAAGAGATAAAAATCAAGTGGTCTAGTCAGGGTGAATTAAAAACACTATTCTGGAAAAGATAAACTAGAAGTATAGTTATGATATACTTGCCTATATGTATTTGCATCTCTTCCATCATACTTAACTCTCAAGTTATAACTGTTATGTAACACTCTTGTTTTCCCTTTAGGAACTTTGCAGATTCTTTTCAGAATATGGAATGTGACTGAAGGCTAGAATAATTTCTGTTAATTCCTTTCTTAAGTTGCCAGAATAGCAAATATTAAAGCCTTATCATTAAATATTGTCAGAATTAATATCAATTTAACTGAATTTTTAAATTAAAAGTAACCAATTTTTAAAATTCTGAAATATTGACTCCTTGATGTTATTCTAAGCGGCAAAATTTAGAAGTATTTTCAAAGAATTCCCATATTTCAACTATATACAGTCCAAAGCCTTTGATGATGTAAGTATTTTATTATAATTACTTACTTATCTGCCTCTTCTCACTACATTGTATTCTCTTTGAGGGCAGGGACTAGATGACATCTTTATGTCCCCAGTGCTACACTCCATGTCTAGTATATTACAGGAGCTCAGAAAATATTTGTTAAATGAATGCATGTGCTTTGTGTTGGTGGATTCATTTTTGTTCATATAGGTTAGAATTTCTCAGGAAGTTGAAGGAATAATTTTATTCTAGGTCTAGCATATTACTTTGACAAATAAAATACCATGATAAAATATTAATAATGTTATTTTTTGAGGATGGAGGATCTGAGCAAGGTTATAATTTTAATGATTTTTGAGGTAAAAATGCTTGAACTACTATTTCTTATACTTTTCCTAAGACATTTTTTTTAATGAATTGAGAATGTATTTGAAAAATTCTATATATTACATGATTGATTAAATTTTATTTTTTAGCTCCTTTACACAGATAGGAATTTTGTGATTTGTGCTCCAACTGGTTCTGGAAAAACTGTACTGTTTGAACTAGCCATAACAAGATTGTTAGTGGAAGTACCATTGCCATGGTCGAATATTAAAATTGTTTACAGTAAGTATTTATATAAGAGTGATGATTAATTATAATAATGAAAAACCATTGAAACAAAATGAAGAAGTAAATTCAATTTCAGGCCATAGGAATTATTACGTGGTTTTCCAGCATTTTTAATAAAGATATGCCACAACTGGTTTTGTCTATTACATTATATTTAAAACACATTTTCTCAGAATTATAAATAAAAAGTAATATTTGAACCAAGAACTTGACTTTTACATACTTATTTATAAAAAGGCAAGCAAAACAAACAAATAAAACCAAACATTTGTAATTCTAGAAATTTGTGGAGGAACCTCTGCTCTCCTTTCTTAGGTATATATATTTTTAAAATTTTTCATCGAAGTTATATATGCATATGGTTTTAAAAATAAAATATCACAAAATGGCTTGTAATGAAAAGCAATAATCTGCTACCCTACTTTTTCCACTCTTAGTTACACTTGCCTAAGCAATCACTTCTATTTCTATTGTTAGTTCTTTTTGGTTATTACTTTTATATTTCTAAATATGTCTGTATTGTTGTTAACTTTTAATTTATTAATATTAGGCAGTACCTAGATGTATGTTTTTACCCTAATTTTATTAACTAAAGTTTGTGAAAATAATTTTAAAATTTCACTAATGTTGAAAATAAATATCTTACATTGTTACAGTGGCACCAATAAAAGCCCTGTGTAGTCAGCGTTTTGATGACTGGAAAGAGAAATTTGGACCATTAGGACTGAATTGTAAAGAACTCACCGGAGATACAGTAATGGATGACCTGTTTGAGATTCAGCATGCTCATATTATTATGACAACTCCAGTAGGTATTCTTTATACTTTATTATTTCCTTGGTTTGTGAGAAAATATGTTTCCTCACCAAGAAGAAAAATTTTAAAAAAGTATAAACTAGAAGCATTGTAATATAAACAAATATAAAAAGTTAACTAGTATTTGGGGTTCAAAAAGAATACCTATAAATCAATAAGTAAAAGACAAATGACCAAATAGGAAAAATGGACAAAGAATAGGCAATTTTTTATTGTGGATACTATATAATTATATTTATTGCTTATATTCTTTTTTACTCAAATATTATATATTGTAGAGGCATGGCCTTGGTAGCACTTAAAAATAGGTACTAAAACTTTGAATATATTGTGGTTCAACTTAAAAACAATAGAGGGCCCAGTAGGACTGTTAAAATTTCTTAAATCTTTTTTGATCTTTAAATGTTTTTCAGGATACTTTTAAGACATCAGCCAAAACATTGCCCATTATTTGTAATATGTCATGTTAAAAATTTTATTTATATCTTAAATAATATAATTCCTTATTACATTAAACTACTTACTTTTTTTCTTTAGGAAAAATGGGATAGCATGACTAGGAAATGGAGAGATAACTCTTTGGTCCAGCTGGTTCGACTGTTTCTCATTGATGAGGTAGTGAACATATGATTCACTTTCAGAGATAAACATAAAAAGATGATTAGAATGGATAGAAAGAAGCAAGACATTTTCAACCGAACTATATGTTTGTTTTATCCCTTCAAGTGGAAAACACTCATTTTCAAAAGGAAGGATGTTAATACTATTGCATATTTTAATTGATTAAACAGGTTTTTAGTTCAATAATTAATGATTTTTCTTGATTTCCTGCTTAGGTACATGTTGTAAAAGATGAAAATCGTGGTCCAACTCTTGAAGTTGTAGTGAGCAGAATGAAAACTGTACAATCTGTATCTCAGACTTTAAAAAATATTAGCACTATTATTCCAATGAGATTTATAGCTGTATCTGCAACGATTCCAAATGCTGAGGATGTAAGTTAGAATTTTAGTCTATCAGGTTTTTAATGACTTGTGAAATTTTTAATCATTTTGACCTTAGGGAAAAGTAAGGGTTTTTTTTATTCAGTCAGTCACCTAACAAATTTAATTGAAAAGTGTGTTGTAGAAAGTTATGGCTAAATCATATAGGTGTGACACTATTAAGTCCATAAAATTTGGTTGATCAGGTTTAATAAAACATTTCATGGAAGTCTATTGTTTGCTAGTATCTAAAATCTTAGTTTCATGCATTTCAGACACCTCATAATAACTTGACTAATATGTTAGGGTCATTGTAATTAGCTGACACAAGTTGTATAGCAAAATATAGTAGAAAATAAAAATAATTGCTTAAATGATTACTATTTACCCAATTCTATATGCTTGGCATTGTAAGCACTAATAATAGGTACAAGAGTGAAAACATATGGGGACCCTGTCCTTGAGGAGGATCTCATTGTTAATGAGCTGCATGGACATGTAAAGAAAAAATTTGTGTGCAGTATCATAATTTCTGTAATGAATATATGACTTAATTTTTGTTCAATTTTTAAGTAAACTTTTTGAAAAAAATAGTCTCAATCTAACTTTCTCACCCTTACTTGCTTCTCCGCCTACTGTAATATTGCTTTTCCCCCCCCCACTACTTCTTAGAAATTGTTTTCACAAAGAGCTGCTATATTGTCTATTTCAGTGGAAAATTTTGTCTTTATCTTTAATTTGGCACAATCAATCATTTTCTTATTCTTAAGATAGCTTTTTTCATATTCAAAAATAATATAGAAAAATTTAAAGTTTATTAAAACAAGACTAAATCCCAGTGTTTGCCCTTGCACATATATACATGGAACCATATAATGTACATACTCTTTTTTGGCTTGCATTTTACCTATAAACATTTCCATATCATTAAATATTCTTCAATACTATTTTTGTGGTTTTATTATTTATTTATCTAATACCATAATAATGGAAAATCAAGTTATTTCCAGTTTTTGCTATTATAAACAGTATTAAAATTAATATATCTTTGAAATTCTAGAATAAAATTACTGAATCAAAGGATATATAAAACTCTAAGGATACACTGCCTTCAATAAATGTTATATTCATTTACGTTTCTACTGGCAGCCATTTCCCTCTATTCTAACACTAGATAGTATAATGATAAAATAATTATTATTTAAAAATATTTATCAAGTTTATTGTTTAACATAGTGTCTTATTTTTAAATTTTTCACTTCTTTGATTTCTGCTGAAGCAAATATTTTTAATATATTTATCAACTGCTGTATGTTCTTTTTTTGCAACTTGCAACGTCATGCTTTTTGCCCTTTTTTCACATTAGTATACTAAATTTTTTTTACTGATTTGTAAGCAGTTATTGTATACCAATCTCCTCTAATTCTGGAAACTTTCTTCTCCTTTGTGGTAATCATTATTTCTGTAAATGCTGTTTTTCCATTTCTTTCTTCAGGTCTTCTTCAGTTTTTCCCTAAATTAAGGTCTTTATCCTTAGCCTTCTGCTCCCCTCAAACTGTCAGTTCTTGTGTGATATTATCCCTACCCCTGATAACCTTGAGAATATTTAACATTTACTTCCTGTACAACAAGAAACACATTAATCAGTCTTCTTTCTGTCAAAGCAATGGCCAATTTTAGTGCAGGGCATGGAGCCTGATTATTTACCAGGGTATGTAAAGATAAGGATTGTGTATCACAGCTTGAGAAACTATCTAGTGACTCTAGCGTTGAATCTCACTGCCATCTCTCAACTGTTTATTTGTTGTTTGCTTAAAAATTGTCAAACCTTGCCAACCTTAGCCAACCATTACCTTGCTACTATTCAGCTAGTGTTTAAGACAACACAAAGGAAGTGTCAGCCATTTCAAGGCATAGTTTTGAAAAATAATGAAAAAGTTACAATGATAGTGAGAAATTTGATTTCTATGACAAAATCAATTTTTAATTTTACTGTGGACTCTTATGAAGGAAAATAAAGCCATAATAATAATCAATTAGAAGTTTACCATGGTGAAGAGTGGGTATAATCTTGAAATACTGCTATTGGTAGTATTTACCAATATATCAATAGAATAGTATTAATGGAATAGTATGTAATACTGAAAAAGACTACTTGATTAAATACTTTTGTACCTTGACTTTAAAGTAGTCTATAATTGGGTTATTTTTATCCATAGAATTTTACTGGAAAAAATTTTAATACACATATTTCTGTTTTTTAAAGATTGCAGAATGGCTTTCAGATGGTGAAAGACCTGCTGTTTGTCTCAAAATGGATGAAAGCCATAGACCAGTGAAACTTCAGAAAGTGGTCCTTGGATTTCCCTGTGGTAGTAACCAAACTGAGTTTAAGTTTGATTTATCCCTGAACTACAAAATTGCCAGTGTCATACAAATGTACTCTGATCAGAAACCAACACTTGTGGTATGGATTGTTGGTGGTTTATTTTTTAGTGTAATTTTCAGTTTTTTAATATGATAATTAAAAATTATTAATTTATTTTCAGTTTTGTGCAACAAGGAAAGGTGTACAACAGGCTGCTTCTGTTCTTGTGAAATATGCTAAGTTTATTATGACTGTGGAACAGGAACAGAGGTATAGTTTTTCATTTTTTCATGGAAGTATTGTAGAAGCACTTTTAGGGATCATCAAGATGAGAAAAGAAAATTAGGCTCATCCCTTAACCTTGGGTAACTTATTTTACCTGTCCAACCCTCAGTTTCCTTACCTGAAAATAAGGATAATAGCAATTTTGAGGATTGAGATAATGAATCTTAACGCAGCTATGATTGATCTTTATTTCATAGCCAGATTTCATGAAAGATAAAGATTATCCGACTGCTATCTTCATTTTTTTTTTTTTTTTTACCTACTTTTAATCTGGCATCTAGTATAATCTTTCACTAAAGCTGGTCTTGCTAATTAATCTCTCAGGAATCTCTAATGCATTTGACCATTTCCACCTCACTTAAATACTCTGGACTCTGTGCTTCCATGATCATAATCTACCAATTTTCACCCCACTTTACAGCCCACTCATTTTTAGTCCCCTTTTCACCTCTTTTACCCAACTTTTAAATGTTGACATTCAGGGGGTTCTATCTGAAGTTCGTTCTAATTCCTCACTCCTAGGTGTTTGTATCTACTCATATGAGGTTTATATAATATTTATGTATGTCTATGAATCCCCAAATTTATACCTTCAGCCCAGACTTCCCTACTGAACTCCAGGCCTATAGTCTATCTATTTAACTAACATCCAATTATATATCTTAATGGGCATCTCAGACTCATTATGTCCAAAGTAGAACCTTGATTTTTCTCTCAAACCACCTCCTACTCCAGTGTTCCCCATCTTAATTATACATAATCTCCCTAGTTGCTCATGGCAGAAACCTATCACTGATAATCTCCTTCATCTTCCACCCCATAGGCAATCAATTACCAAGTCCTGTTTATCCTTACTTCTAAATGTAACTCAAATATATTATTTTGTCTCCATCAACACTGTCACCTCCTTAATTCAAGTCACTTAACTGAAGTAGATAGGCTAAGGTCCCTTTATACTAATTTACATTTCATCCTCTCCCTTTTCTCTGTTCTCTGCTGCACATCAATTAGCTAATTTTGTTTCAGCTAATCATTTTCTTGCAGAAAGCATATACCTTAATTCCTTTTCTCATTTCTCACTTTTACCTAGTTACTCAAGGGAAATTTCTCTCTCCTTTAACTCTTTTCTTTTTTTACTCTTTGCCCCTTATTTTTTCTTTCTTCATCTTCTTTTTTATTCATGCTTTTTTCAGGAAGAAAATTCTGGTATTAGAAACATATTAGAGACCCAGATTTGAGTTACAGTACTGCCACTTTTACTAGCTGTGTACTATTGGACATACTACTTAACTTCTGTCAGCTTTAGTTTCTTAATCAAGGTTAGTTATATGGGGATCACTATCTCACCATCTTATTGTGATAGTTAAATAAGGCAACATTTCTAAGATCCCTAGTAGTATGCAGCACAGTGTTCGTGTTTAATAGTAACGTGCCCTTTTCTCTTGCCTTTTCTTCATTCTATTGTGAATCCTCAAAAAAATCATGAGTCATACAAAAATAATGCCTCTTAATGTCAGATCTGCAACAAGGAAATGGAAAAACACAAATTTGGGGGTTCCTAGATATATTTAAGAACCAAGCTTAACAACTTCCAAAATCTTTGAAAGTACTCAGAATTTCTTTTCAGATTGTCAGGAAACTTTCTTAACTTCCTCTTCTAAGTTACCCTAGTTTTCTTTTTTTTTAAGATAAATTTTATAGTGCATATTTGAGGTTTACAATATGATGTTACAGGGTACCTATAGATAGTGAAATAGTTACTATAGTGAAGAGTGAAGCAAATGAATATATCTCTCATATAGTTACTTTTTTAATAAAAGCAGCTAAAATCTACTTATTTAACATGAATCCTTAATCTAGTATGATTTTATTAACTGTAGTCTTCATGTTGTACGTTAGATCTCTAGACTTGTTTATCCTATGTATCTGCTGCTTCATATCCTTTGACTGACATCTCCCCATTTTATCCCCTGCCTCCACTTCACTCTGGTAATCACTGTTTTATTCTCTATCTCTATATTTGACTTTTTTTTTTTTTTTTTTGAGATTTCACATGTAAGTGAGATCATGTCATATTTTTCTTTCTGTGTCTGGCTTATTTCACTTAGTATTGCAGCATAACATCCTCCAAGTCCATCCATGTTGTGGTAAATGGCAGGAACTCATTCTTTTTTAAGGCTGAATAATACTCCATTGTGTATATATACTGCATTTTCTTTACTCATTTGCCCATCAGTGGACACTTAGGTTGTTTCCATATCTTGGCTATTGTGAATGGTACTGCAGTTAACATGGGAGTGCAGGTATCTTTACGAGGAAATGATTTCCTTTCCTTTTATATGCCCAGAGAAAGGATTTCTAGGTCAGTTGTATGGTAATTCTATTTTTAATATCTTTTGGAACCTCCATCCTGCTTTCCATAATGACTACACCAATCCGCATTCCCAGCAACAGTGTGCTAGGGTTCCTTTTGCTCCGTGCCCTTGTCAACATTTGTTATCTCTTGTCTTTTGGTAATAACCATCCTAACAGGTGTGAGGTGATATCTCATAATGGTTTGAATTTGCATTTCCTGTTGTTTAGTGATGATGAGCACCTTTTCATGTAGCTCTTGGCCATTTTTAAGTCTTCTTTGGAGAAATGTATATTCAGGTCCTTAGTTCATTTTTTAATTGGGTTATTTGTTTTTCTGCTATTGAGTTGTAAAAGTTCTTTATAACTTTTGGACATTAACCCCTTATCAGATATGTGGTTTGCAAATATTTTTTCCCCGTTCATAGATTGCCTTTTCATTTTGTTGATTATTTCCTTTGCTGTGAAGAAACTTTTTAGTTTGATGTAGTCCCATTTATTTATTTTTGCTTTTGTAGCCTGAGCTTTTGGTATCCAAAAAAATCATTGCCAAGGGCCAAAATCAAGGAGCTTTCCCCCTGTGTTCTCTTCTATGAGTTTTATGGCTTTTGGTCTTAAATTTAGGTCCTTTATCCATTTTTGAGTTGATTTTTGTATATAATATGAGTCCAATTTCATTGTTTTTCATGTGAAAATTCAGTTTTCCTAGCACCATTTATTAAAGAAATTATCTTCCCTTTTGTGTTCTCTTGGTGCCTTTGTCAAAAATTAATTGATTTTTACATGTTTAGACTTATTTCTGGGCTTTCTATTCTGTTCTATTGGTCTATATTTCTATTTTTATGTCAGTACTATACTGTTTTGGTTACTATAGCTTTGTAGTATAATTTTAAATTGGGAAGTATGGTGCCTCTAACCTTGTTTTTCTTTCTCGATACTGTGTTGTTTATTGGGGTTTATTGTGATTCCACGTGAATTTTAGGATTCTTTATTCTATTTCTGTAAACAATAAGTGCTGTTGGAATTTTGATAGGGATTCTGTTGAATCTGTATAGTGCTTTGGATAGTATGGACATTTTAACAATATGAGTTCTTCTAGTCCATAAACATGGGATATCTTTCCATTTATTTTTCTCTTCTTCAGTTTCTTTCATCAGTGTTTTAGAGGTGTCAGTGTACAAATCTTTTACCTACTTGGTTAAATTCATTCTAAGTATTTTTTTTATGGTATAAATGGGATTTTTGAAAATTTCTTTTTCAGCTAGGTCAGTATTTGTGGATAGAAACACTACTGAATTTTGTAGAGCTTGTTGATTTTCTATCCTACAGCCTCACTGAAGTTATTTATTTATTCTAAAAGGCTTTTTATGCCATCTTTTTTTTTAACATATAGGATCATGTCATCTTCAAATAGAGATAATTTTACATTTCCTTTCTGATTTGGATGCCTTTTATTTCTTTTCCTTGTCTAATTGCTCTTGCTATTACTTCAGTGCTATGTTGAATAGAAGTGGTGAGAGTGGGCAAAGTGGTGAGAGTGGGCATCCCTGCCATGTACTGGATCTTAGTGAAAAAGCTTTCAGTTGTTTCCCATTGATTATGATGTTAGCTGTGGGATTTTTATAAATGGCCTTTATTACGTTGAGGAACTTTCCTTATATTTATATTAATTATTCCTTCATTTATATATCTAAATGTTAAGAGTTTTTATCAGGAAAGGATGTTGAACTTTGTCAAATGCCTTTTCTGCATCAGTTGAGATGATCATGTGGTTTTTGTCGTTCACTCTGTTAATGTGATGTATCATAGTAATTGATTTGCATATGTTAAACAAGCCTTGCATGCCAGGAATAAATCTCTCTTGGTTATGATATATAATTTTTTTGATGTGTTGTTCAATTTGATTTGCTGTTATTTTATTGAGGATTTTTGCATCAATATTCATCAAAGATATTGACCTATAGTTTTCTTTTCTTGTGGTGTTTTTGTGTGGCTCAGGTATCAAGGTGATGTTGGCCTTGTAAAATTTGTTTGGAAGTATTCTTTATAGCTCTATTTTTTGGAATAGTTTATGAAGTATTGGTTATAATTCTTCTTTGAATGCTTGGTAGAATTCAACTGTGAAGCCATGTGACCCTGGGCTTTTCTTTGTTGGAAAGTTTTTAATTACTATAATGCTTCAATCTCTTTTGGTCTGTTTTTCTTCACTCAATCTTGCCAAGTTATATTTTTTTAGAACTTTTTGTATTTCCTCTTATCCAATTTGTTGGTATATAATTGTTCATAATAGTTCCTTATGGTCCTTTTAATTTCTGAGGAATTTGTTGTAAGGTCTCCACTTTCATTTCTGATTTTATTTATTTGAGTTTTCTCTCTTTTTTTTCCCTTAGTCTAGCTAGGGGTTTGTCCATTTTGTTTATTTTTTCAAACGACCAACTCTTGGTTTTATTGATTATTTTCTGTTTTTGTTGTTGTTGTTCTCTATTTGATTTATTTCTGTTCCGATCTTTATTATTTCCTTCCTTCTGCTAACTTTGCATTTAGTTTGTTCTTTTTCTAGCTATTTCAGGTGTAACGTTGGGCTATTTAAGATTTTCTTCTTACATGTAGGTATTATTGCTATAAAATTCCCTCTTAGAACTGCTTCCGCTGCATCCCATAGATTTTAATGTGTGCTAATTCCATCATTGTTTGTCTCAAGATATTTTAAAATTTCCCTTTTGGTTTCTTCTTTCACCTATTGGTTATTCAGGAGAATGTTGTTTTAACATATTTGTTAATTTTCCATGATTTCTCTTGTTACTGATTTCTAGTTTCATATTCTTGTGGTTGGAAATGATACTAGATATGATTTCAATTTTCTTGAATTTAGACTATTTAAAACTAGTTAAGACTAGTTTTGTGGCCTAACATATGGTCTATCTTGGGGAATGTTCTATGTGTAGTAGAGAAGAATACATATTTTTGCTGCTATTGAATGGAAAGTTCTATATCCCTATAAGGTCTATTTTGGCCTAAAGTACAGTTCAAGTCTAATATTTCCTTGTTAATTTTCTGTCTGGGTAATCTAGCCATTATTGAAAGTGGGATATTAAAGTCCCCTACTATTGTATTGCTGTCTATCTCTCCCTTCATGTCTATTAATAATGTTTTATATATTTGGTGCCCCAATGTTGGGTGCATATGTATTACAATTGTTGTGTTCTCTTGATAAATTGACCCCTTTATCATTAAATAATGACCTTCATTGTCTCTCATGACCATTTTGACTTGAAGTCTATTTTATTTAAGTATAGCCACCCCTGCTCTCTTTTTGTTACTATTTGTATGGAATGTCTTTTTCCATTCCTTAACTTTCAGACTACGTGTGTTCTTAAAGCTAAGATGGGTCTCTTGCAGGCAGCACATATTTGGATCTTGGTTTTGTTTTTTTTTTTTTTATCCATTTAGACACTTTCAATGTCTTTTGATTGGAGAGTTTAATCCATTTATATTCAAGGTTATTATTGATGGGTAAGGATTTAACTCCTGCCATTTTGTATACTGTTTTCTGGTTGTTTTGTAGATCTTTTGTTCCTTTCTTCTCCTCTTATATATGTTTATGGTTTGGTGTTTGTCTGTAGTGCTAAGCTTTTATTCCTTCATCTTTCTCATTTGTGTATCTTCTATAGCCTTTTGCTTTGTAGTTACCATGAGGCTTACATAAAACTTTTTATTTTTTTATTTTTTTTAATTTTTGAGACAGAGTCTCACTCTGTTGCCCAGGCTAGAGTGCTGTGGTGTCAGCCTAGCTCACAGCAACCTCAAACTCCTGGGCTCAAGCAATCCTTCTGCCTCAGCCTCCCAAGTAGCTGGGACTACAGGCATGTGCCACCATCCCTGGCTAATTTTTTTTCTATATATTTTTAGTTGGTCAATTAATTTCTTTCTATTTTTAGTAGAGATGGGGTCTCACTCTTGTTCAGGCTGGTCTTGAACTCTTTACCTTGAGCTGTCCTCCTGCTTTGGCCTCCCAGAGTGCTAGGATTACAGGCGTGAGCCACCACACCTGGCCCATAAAACTCTTATAGTTGTAATAGACTCTTTTAAGGTGATAACAACTAACCTTCAGTTGCATACAAATAATCTAGACCATTACCCACCCTCCAAACACAATTTATATTTTTATTGACACAATCTACATCTTTTTATATTGAATATTCCTTAACAACTTATGTAGCTACATTTTTTACCATTTTGACTTTTAACTTTCATACTAGAGATTTGATTTACATACCACCCTTACAGTAATGGTACATTCTTATGACTGTCAGTGTGTTTTATACTTTCATATATTTTCATGATGCTAATTATCATCCTTTTATCTTTGGTTGAAGAACTCCTTAAAATATTTCTTGTAAGGCAGACTTGGTGGTGATGAATTTCCTCAGCTTTTGCTTGTCTGGAAAAGACTTTATTTTTCCTCATTTGTGATGAACAGCTTTGCTGGGTATAGTATTGTTGACTGATAGGTTTTTTTCTTTCAAAACTTTGAGTGTATCATCCCATTCTCTCCTGGCCTGCAAGGTTCTGCTGAGAATCTAAGAGAGATTCCCTTGTAGGTTACTTGATGCTTTTTTCTTGCTGCTTTTAAAATTCTCTCTTTGTCTTTGACTTTTGACATTTTATTATAATGTGCCTTGGTGAGGATTTCTTTGGAATGAACCATTTTGGGGATTTTGATCTTCATGGATCTGGATGTTTATATGTCTCCGAAGACTTTTGAAGTTTTCAGTGGTTATTTTGTTAAGTAAGCTTTCTTTGTCTTTCTCTATCTCTTCTCCTGCTGGAACCCCCATAATGTGAATATTTGTTTGCTTACTGGTATCCCATAAGGGTTCTCAGTGGCAAGGGCTTTAGAAGTCCTTTTGTTCTTATTTTCTCCATAATGGGGAGACTTAGTTGAGAAGATCCCTCTAGGTGTCAGGTGACATGGTCCACAAGCAGCCATAGCATGTCTGGTGACATGGTCCACAAGCAGCCACAGTGGCACTATGTTCCAGGGCACAGGTGCTTGGAGTGGCTGTGGAGTTGGGGTCCTGGGTTCAATGTCCTGCTGCTTTGGCATCTGGTATGGGTACATGTTTACTCTATAAGGCACAAGTGGATATAACTCTCCCACAGAGCCAAGGACTATGGTTCTGAGGCACTTCTCAATAGCTTGGGCCCAGGGGACAGGGATATAGCTGTGACTCTGATCCTGAGGATCCAGGGTACAGCACTGGCATGGGTCCAGGAGAGAAGGGGTGTTCCAGAGGCTTGAGTTCCAGGAAGCAGGGCACAGCTGCAATTCAGGTCCTGAATTAAGTCCAACAGGGCACAGTGGCAACTTGGATACCAGGGGAGGAATTAGTGCTTAGTGGTGACTCTGGACTCTGGGGTAGTGAGACACAGCAGTGGCCCAGGTTCTTTTAGGTTGGGTGCAGTGGTATAAGGGACCCAGGGATGGCAGGTCACAGCTAAAACTTGGGCTCTGGCAGGCAGGCAACAACACAGTGATGACTGCACTCCTCGTGGAGGGAGTGTACCTCAGCAACTCAGACTCCCGAGGGCAGTCAAGATCTCAAGAAATGGAATGCTGGGGTTGTTCAGCACAGAGACACAGCATAGCCAAGGTTCTGTCTCCTTGCTGGATAGGGTGCCACGTCATCTTGGTTGCCTAGGGCCACAGGTATCTGCTGGGACTCTGTGTCCCCCAAAGATTGGGGTACCTGGGGTGTGACTGTTCCACTGGACTAGGGCTCTTGATCCCCAAGGGGTACAGTGCACCTTGTTGATCCCCAAGGGGTACAGTGCACCTTGTTGGCAAGTGCTCTGCTAGGCACTTCAGTTATCATGTGAGTTATTCACCAGGCCGGTTGGAGGGCAGAGGGCCCAGGGGTGGCTGCTCTGTTGGCTTAGGCTCTGAGTAGTAAGGGGGGTAGGTGTGGGCCACAGCTGCAAATGGACTGGGGTAGATGGACTGCTTCTGAGATAACTTATTCCAAGGGAGTAGGGAGCTGCAGCAGCTTTATTGGGGGATTATGTACTGCTGTGTGTTAGCACGGTGTGATGACAGTGTCAGGGATGAAGAGATGCAATGACTATTGGCTCCTGGATTAGGATGTACCCTAACTGGTTCCGGTTTCAAGATGGTGCTGTGTAGTAGCAGCTTGGACCGTGGGGAGTAGGACACAATGTAAGCTCCTTCTCTGGAATAGTGCTTCAGGGCCTGTGAAGACTGCAGGATCCTCCAGTAGCTAAGACTGCAACTGTCCATGGAGGTGATGAGGGTTGCTGAGGGTACCTGCTTACCTTCCCCCCCCTGGTTTCTAGCTGATCCTGACTGCTGATAAGATGATAGAAGACAGGTTTTTTCTTCTCTCCCCTATGTGGCCATCTTGAGTTTCTGTACTTCAGTGTTTCTACTATTCCCTTGCTGTACCCTGGCACTTTCCTTTAGTCTCTCTGGTCAAAATGTAGTTAGTTGTTTATTCATTATTTTGGTCCTTTTTGAGGTATGGGGGTGAGAGTTAAGCACCTCTTCTTGGCCTTCTTGATTCTTCCTCACCTAGTCTTTATGTGCCATTATCTCAGAGCACAATAAACAACTGTTTTTTATTTCCATCTTTTTTGGCTTACTAGTGATACAGCAGAGTTTTAAAAATTGTTATTCCTTACAAATATTTTTTAGGTAAATTATGGGAGTAGACTTTTACATTCTGACTCATGAACATAATCACCATTTATAATGGTTTTTTTCTGTGGAAAAATGAATTTTCTAAATTCTTGATTTAAAAAGTGAGCTTTAATGTTATAGCTGATATGTTAGGGACTTCTGAATATGAAAGTTGGATATTCTCTACTTCTTAAAGATAGTTTTCAGATGATGATATTATAAAAATCTTTTGATATCTCTAAGTTTTAAAATAATTAATAAACTATTTCAGAGTTTTCTGATATTACTGGGAATAACCCAATAATTTTATGGTATTTTTAAATAGGTTACAGAAGTGTGCATATTCCATAAGAGATTCAAAACTGAGAGGTAGGTTTGGAAATAATTTTTGAATAGCATTTTTGGATACAGATAATAGGAGTCAATTACTAATGAAATATTAATAGTAACAAACAAGTGATATATTTTATTATAGATTTCTTCATACATGGTGTTGCTTATCATCATGCTGGTATGGAGCTGTCAGATAGAAAAGTAGTTGAAGGAGCTTTTACTATTGGAGATTTACCAGTTCTTTGTAAGTGAAATATACTATAAAATATTTTGGAAAATTATGTTTAAGAAAAAATTTTAAAAGTGTAAATATCTTGACTTATTTCTGCCTTTCTTTCAAGAATCTAAAATTGTATAATTACCCATGCATGTACATGCTACTGTATATTCTTTGGCAGATTTTCAGTTCTTTTTCATGTTATTGAATATAGTGTAATTTGAAAAATAAGAATTTAATAGGTTTTTGGTTTTAAGGTTTATTATGTTAGATTATAATATTCTTCTTCCTTCTTTTCTAAATTTCTTATATATGAATTTTTATGGCATTTATAAGAATATGTCTTTTATAAGAAAATATCTTCCCAAAGCAATAAAGTGATATGACTAGAAATTACTATGCCTTATTTGATGCAGTTACTACCAGTACTTTAGCTATGGGAGTAAATTTGCCTGCTCACCTAGTAATTATAAAATCTACAATGCATTACGCTGGAGGAATGTTTGAAGAGTACAGTGAAACAGATATTCTACAGATGATTGGTAGAGCTGGTCGACCACAAGTAAGTGTCAGTAACTTTACTTTTTGTAACTTATTTTAAAGACCTGGTAAAACCAAAAAATCATTTTTGTGTAGTTTTTAATTAGATTAGCTTTAAAAGTAATGTAACAGAGAAAATCTACCTTAATGGAGGAATAAAACTAAAACAAGACTCACCAACTGAGGCATACTTCCTCCATTCCCTCTATGCTTTCATTGATGAGGGGATGGGTTTATTACAAATGGGTATGCTGTTAAAGGTCTTTTTGGTTTTGAGGTTTTTTTAAATTTTGTTTTGTTTTTTATTCTGAATAGGAATGCTCTTGTCATTTTGGATGGGGCAGTTTTTCATTGTGTATGACTGCCATCTGCATTACAGAACATGTATTAATAGCATCCCTAGGTCCCAGAACTAAATACCAATAGTGGTCCCTAGATATTGTGACAATTAAAAGCCAGCCCACATATATTTCAAAATATACTCTTCTGACAAATGCTTGAATGAAGAAGTCATTCTATATATAGGTACTAAGGAAGATTCAAGAAGAATATCTTTTCAAAGATAATCAAAATGTTATGTTATACAAATTTATAGTTTTATAGAATAAATCAGATTGTGTGTAAACTACCCAAATCTTATAACTCTTATTCAGTTACCAAAGTTTGTTTTGATTTTAACATTTGCCAAAATTATGTTACATTGAAACCAAAGAAGTATTTACAGCTATACTTTTGGAAGGTTTTTAAATTAAACTTTCAATTAAAATTCAAATTGAGAAACTTTTTAAAGGCCTTTTGAACTGTCATTTAAGGTCGGGGGACTGTTTAATATAAAATGAAAGTCTTGAGTCTTGGTACCAAGATGTGCCCTCTACTAAATTTCTGTTTTTTTTTTCCTAGTTTGACACTACAGCAACTGCAGTTATTATGACTCGATTAAGTACAAAAGAGAAGTACATTCAAATGTTAGCTTGTAGTGACACTGTAGAAAGCAGGTAATACAGAAAATATTCCAAAAATATAATAATGCTAATATAGCCTGTGTTCTTCCTTTTAACATATTAAAAGGAACTTTGGTTTGGAGATTTTTAAAGGCCATTTTCTTAAAAGTTTTCAACAACTTAACTAGAAATTTTGTATCTTTTTAGGGAATTTCATAGTTATTTTTAAGAAGATAATAATTTTATTCAGTGGTGTATCCTTGTTTATAACAAGACCTAATTTATAATAAGGTCTTATTAATTATTATTATATTATAACTTATATTAATATATTAAATTATATAAATTTATAATTACTAATTTGTAATAAGAGGAGAACTATCATTTTCACATTTTAAAAATTTATTTAATAATGAGAGAGAAAGGGCCAGGCATGGTGGCTCACACTATAATCCAAGCACTTAGGGAGGCCAAGATGGGAGGATTGCTTGAGGCCAGGAGTTTAAGACCAGCCTGAGCAACAGAGTGAGACCCCATATTTACAAAAAAATAAAAAAAATAAAAATCAGTGCACTTGTATTTGCAACTACTTGAAAGCCTGAGGGCAGGAAGATCGCTTGAGTCTAGGAGTTTGAGGTTGCAGTGAGCTATGGTGATGACACTGCAATCCAGCCTGGGCAACAGAGCAAGAACTTATCTGAAAAAAAAAAAAAGAGGCAATCTGGTGCCTTTTAATAAAGTATTTGATTTATTTTCTCTTGGAGAAAATAGGATATAATGCACCCTCCATTCTTTTCTAAAGCAATAATCTGTCTTCTAGAGCCATGGAGTAGAGAGAAATCTCAAGTCTTTTAAAAAAATCAAACTTTTTAAGGTTTTCTTTTATATTTTTGGAAATTAAGTTATATTTCATGAGTCATTAAAGTAGCAATGTTTATATTATATATTATTAAAGTTTAAAAAGTCAGAGTTATGGCATTGAAATGCATATTAGTAATATAGAGTTGTTTTTTTTTTTTTCCCATTAGTTTGCACAGACATCTCATTGAGCATTTAAATGCAGAGATAGTTTTGCATACCATCACAGATGTGAATATTGCTTTGGAATGGATACGATCAACCTTGCTTTATATCAGAGCCTTGAAAAATCCATCTCATTATGGTTTGTTACTTTCACTTGCAAAAGTAGTAATTTTTTCAAGCCAATTAAGACTGTATTTATGCTAATAGGTTTTTAAATAGATTACAGAAACTATTAGATAACAGAAACAAAAGGTAATGACAGTCACAAAAACATTCAGAGGGAAGAGTAGACAAAAATGAGAAATCTTTATCCATTTTACTTCTATTTTTTCAATAAGGTTTGAAATCAGCAGCATTAAAAACAGACCTAGTAGAAAAAAAATTAACGTCAATAAAAATAACAAAAATGCCTAAATCAGTTAAAATAAGTTAAAGTTTTAAAAAGTTTTGAATTTTCTCTGTACTTAGTGTTTAACCACTCACTTATTCTAAATTTGTGACTGTTCATCTTTCAATTTATAAGAAATCAAAGTATATATTACTACCATTGCTGCTGGAATTTTTATCCTGCTTCAAAAGCCAACATACATCTATCTGGTTGTTGCTTCTAGAGAGTTTTTTCATGTGTTACAGGTTATAAAATAAAAATACTTGGGGTTGTTGAATATCAGATTAAAACACGATTCATTGGAATACCATTCATATTCTAAACTTTCAGATCTCCAAGGATAATATAAGCCTTTAGTAAAAGACTATCTATATAAATATTTGTATCATTTAAAAAATTATATTTCTACTAGGTAATATATTTACTTAGTTCAAAAATCTTAAAGTATAAGATATATATAAAGTCTTCCATGCTTATCCCCCATCCTCACAGTTGTTCAGTTCCTTTTTCTCCCATTTCCCTCTCTTAGGTCTGTAATCATTGGTATGCCTTTTTTTTTTTGTATAATCTTCCTTTTTTGCATACAAAAGCAGATAAGAAAATGTAATTTTATATTTCCACTTTTTAAACACAAATGGTAACATACTTTATTCATTTTCTATTACTTTGTGACAACCCCAAAACTTAGCACCTTGAAACAACCAACATTTATTATCTCACACAGCTTATATGGGTCAGGAATCTGGGAACATCTTAGCCAGGTAGTTCTGGGTCAGAGTCTTTCTTGAGATTGCATCAAGATGTCACCTAGGGCAACAGTCATCTGGAGGCTTTCCTGGGACTTCAGGATTCGTTTCTAAGAAGGCTCACTCATAGAGTTGTTGGAGGCCTCAGTTTCTTGTTGGCTGTTGGCAAGAGGCCTCTGACTTTCCCCAGGATGAGTGATCTCAGAGAGACAGATTAAGTTAGAAGCTGTAGTGTCTTTTTATAACCTCGTGTCCAAAGTTACACATTATCACTTCTGCTTTATTCTGTTTTTTAGAAACAAGTCCTAAGTCCTAGCCACATGAAGGCAAGAAGAATTAGGTTCACCTCTTAGAGGACAGAATATCAAAGAATTTTTAGACATATTTTTTAAACCATGATTATTTTACTATTCTGTACATTCTTTTTTTCCTAATATATCTTGGAAGCTTTTTAAATAGCTAAATAATATTCTATTTTACCCATGTATCATTTAAATTATTATTTAAATCATCAATAATATTTAAATATATTATTTCAATGATCCCCAAATGATAGCCATTTATACTTTTTATAATTGTTTGCTTTTACAAACAATGCAACAGAAAACCCATGCATTGTTCACGTGTGAATTTATCTGTATGATAAATCCCTAGAAATGGAATTACTGCATTAAAGGATATATGCATTTATAAATTTGATACCTATTGCTAAATTGCTACCTAAGTGGCTTATATAGCCACTAGCAGTGTTCAAGAGTGCCATATTCTTTCTGTTTCTTCAGCCTCACCTTCAGGGTATATACTTGTGTATTTTTAACAATATTATGTGTGAATAATGATATGTTTTAATTTGCATTTCTTTCTTCTCATGGTTACTTTATTTTTGTAGTTAATTTTTTTGTATTGAAGAAACACTGACATACAATAAATTGCACAAATCTTAGGTATAAAGGCGAATGAAGTTTTACATATGTGTGTATACACACTCATAGACACACATGTAACCACAGCCCAAATCAAGATATAGAACATTTTCCAGAAGTTCCCTCACCTTCTTTGTCAATATCCACCTCCAGAAGTAAATGCTATTCTGACTTCTGTTACCATAGGTTAGCTAATCTATTTTTGAATATAAATAGGATTACACAGTATTTACTCTTTTGTGTCTTTTTATTTTTTATTTATTTTTATTATTTTTTTTATTTTTTTTATTTTTTATTTTTTTGAGACAGAGTCTCACTTTATTGCCCAGGCTAGAGTGAGTGCCGTGGCATCAGCCTAGCTCACAGCAACCTCAAACTCCTGGGCTCAAGCAATCCTCCTGCCTCAGCCTCCCCAGTAGCTGGGACTACAGGCATGTGCCACCATGCCCGGCTAATTTTTTTTTTCTATATATATTAGTTGGCCAATTAATTTCTTTCTATTTATAGTAGAGATGGGGTCTCGCTCTTGCTCAGGCTGGTCTTGAACTCCTGAACTCAAAGGATCCGCCCACCTCGGCCTCCCAGAGAGCTAGGATTACAGGCTTGAGCCACCGCGCCCGGCCTTATTTATTTTTATTTT